>OU427011.1:560000-690000 GCA_911387935.1 Dolichovespula saxonica
TTTTTTTTTTGTTTGTTTTTGTTTTTCAATTTCAGAGTTTCTTGCGTTCGTTTGCGATTTAAAGGATGACGGAAACATTTGATTTCTTCTTTTTTTCTTTCTTTCTTTCATCTACTCGATTTTTATCGATGCGCGTGTTATATCTTTATTTTGGAGAATAATATATGCATATATTGTTTGTAGTTGTATAAATGAATATATCTGAAGGAATATACGGTCGAAAAGGAATGTCTAGCGAGTAAGATACATAAAAAGATTGGAAGATGGAAAAGGTGCGTTTTCGATAATAACGGCGAGCTTGCGAGTTCACAAACGAAAGAGAGAGAGAAAGAGAGAGAGAGAGAGAGAGAGCTTTTTCCCTTCTTCCCGACACTCCGGCATAATGAAAAGCTTAGCAGTTGGTTTAACTTGGCCGAGGATTAAGTTTACCTCGTTTCAAGAGTGCCGGAGAGCTGCGTGGAATTTCTCCTCTTATTTTTCCACCTCCTCGCCCCTGAGCGGGAAAAGAGCGCTCGGCAGGTATTTCTTAATTAGTAGCAAGTATCTCGTCCAACGAAGGTTGCCTTATTAATTAATATTATGACAGAGAAAGAGTGTGTTCGTGCGTGTGTGTGTGTGTGTGTGTGTGTGTGTGAGAGAGAGAGAGAGAAATTCCTACGGTGTCGTGATTTTCCTAGCCGAGCGAATTTCGATCATCTATGCTTTAACATATTGTTGGCTAATTATTTTATGTAATAATTAATATGTCCTCGTTATTCATAACGCGTGGACATTATTCATAATCGAATCGAAGTATTAAATATTCAGGACGAGTTATATCAAGTAGATATATATGATGGTACTATAAATTAAAGAACGCTATACCGACGATTCAATATAAATTATGATGCATGTGCGTTACGACGCGTTTATTTTTTTTTCCTTTTCTTCTTCTTCTTCTTCGTTTTTTTTTTTTTTTTTAAATTCATCCCACGATGTTACAATTCCTTCCTACTCGATCTACCTGTAGTTAATATAGACTTTCGAAGAGTCCAATCGTTAGGCGAACGTACCGAAGATAAATTCTCGCGTTAAGCCGACAAAGACACGGTGATGTATTCGAGCTGGACCACCCTCGTCGAACTTTCTTTCTTACCCTATAAACTTTCTCTCTCTCTCTCTCTCTCTCTCTTGCTCGTTGAGTGTCGTTAACGAAAGGGTTGTGAAAAGTATGCGAAACGCGTATAAGCGAAAGGGAGGAGGATGGACAAAGAGGAGTCGCTGACTTATTTGAGGAAAGAGAGAGAACGGGAGGGTGAGAGAGAGAGAGAGAGAGAGAGGCTGTTTCGTTCTTCGAAAAGAAAAGAAAAAGAAGTAGGGTAGATTGGCGAAGAGAAAGGAATGGGAGCGAGAAAAAACGAAAGTATACTAATGTAATATCGTGCAAGGCGTTTTAATAAACAGAGTTGAGTAATCAAGGCAGCGGTTTAAGTGGCTTTCTTGTTTTTTAACGATCGTTTTTACGTTCCGTTTAAATCATCCTACGAGAAGGACCAAGGAAAAGGGATGGGAAGGAAAAAGAGAGAGAGAGAGAGAGAGGGAGAGAGAAAAAGAAAAGAGAAAGATTCAAGACGAACTTGGAAATATTTTTACGAGTTTCATTTTCTCCTCATTTGAAAACTTTCCTTGATAAAATTCCTACGTACGTTTATACAAGTAATTCTCTTACCTTTTTTTTTCCCGCCCCCAATATTTCTTTATATCTTTTTCTTTTTTTTTTTTTATTTTTTTTATATTTGCCAATTCTAATTCTAAGCAAGGAAAGATATAACGGTGTAAAAAAATCTAGATACGTCCTCGGAGATATATTTCCCTTTGTGTGACCAGTCGTGGGAGGACGTTTTTCATTGGAATCATAGCTTGGTTTAAAGTGTAGGCGACACATACACACCCAAGCACGCCATACACACGGTCACATCAAGCCGGATATTATTTCAGTCGGCGCATATTTCCGCAAATGAATTTTATGAAAACAGTTTTTGTTCTTTTAATTAATCGCTCTTCCGTTCCCTGGCATACGTCTCTCTTCTTCCCTTCCCCTCGCACTTTTACTCTCTCTCTCTCTCTCTCTCTCTCTCTCTCTCTTTCTCTCTCTCATCCTCTCTTTCGCGCTCCTATCATCTCGTTTCAACGTCGAGCGACGTCGTCTCGTCTTCCGTCGAGCTCGCGAGGAAATATCCGGACAGCTGGTGCTGTCCAGTTTTTAATAACAATATTGTTTCAAAGACAGTGCGCCAAACGAAAATGCGATTCGCCTTTTTCGCTTGACCATCGTCGCCGAAATCTGATTTTATTTTATTTTACTTTTTTTTTTTTTCCTTTTGGACCCTGACAATAGCCATTTATCGTCCGTCGTGACAATATATCATCGAGTATTTTAAATACCAACGTCATTTTAATATATATATATATACATACTTTATCATCGTCGGACCATACGCATATCTTCGATTCGTCGATTTTCCTTCCTCGATTCTTTTTCTCGCTCCTACTGTATTCTTTTTTCTTTCTATTATTTTTCTTTTTTTCTTTTTTTTTTTTTGCGGGATCCTCCTTTCCTTCCTTCCGCGTCACACGCGTTTCGTGCCCGAGCTATATACAATTTCACGCGGAATTCATTGGAATGCGTCGAGTAGCGCGACGCGAAAAAAAAAAGAAAAATAAAAAACAGGGACGAATTAACGCGAAAAGCAGCAGGGAGAGACGGGTTACTATCGTTGTTTTTCCTTTATCTCTTTTTCTTTTGCTTCTTTTTTTTTTGTCGTCGTTGTTGCTTTTTTTTTTCTTTTTTTTTTATTTTTTATATTTTTTTCCTTTAATTTTTTTAATTGTTTTTTATTTTAAAATGAAATTTCGCGTTAGCCCGCGCAAAGGCTAATTCCTCTTTGCGATTCGCGTGCGTTCTCGCAAATGGCTTTTGTAAATAAAAACCGGCGAGGACGCCGGGACGCGCAATGGTTTTAATTAATTATATTCTCGGCGCGACGTCACCTTTCGCAAGATAATCCTAAAGTTTCCCAATGATTTACGCGTCGATCGTCCGCGTTAAATTACGATTTTCACTTTGTCTCTTTGACGCGCACATTTTTCGTTCGGCTTTTTTTTTTTTTTTTCCCAACAGCGTTGGATAACGATAACAAAACCGACCGTCGCAACGGCGAACGGAGAAAATAAGCTACTTAAAAAAAGTACACCCGTTAAAACAACGGGTCCCGACAGTCGGCTCAGTTTTTTCTCTTTTTTTTTTGTTTCTTATTTTTTGTTTTTTTTTTTTCCGTTACACGAATTACTCCTTTTATCTACGACGATGTTTGAAAATAGGATTCGAATAATCCGGAAATTATTATGTATAATTATTTGTGAAAAATAATTCCCCGGGTACGGGTGAAAGGTAAACCCGTTATAACGAAGTTTCGACATACGACGCATTTTTCACGCAAATTATTTCTTTCTTTAATATCGAAAAATACAATATTGAATATTTACGAAGGAAATAACGTAAGAAAATATATATATATATATATATATATATATATATATCCAAATATAATAGAATATCGAAAATGACGATTAGTTGATATATATATATTTTTTTTTTCCCGTTTACCCTCCCCATTTTCTCCATCGAATCATTCGTAGCTTCGCTTAAAGTTAAAACGCTTTTGGATTTGATCTTGTCGAAGATAAAATATCGTGAATTAAGCGTTGAAGGGGTAAGTCGTACACGAATGGTATAGGTTGGCACGAAAGGGTGAAAATAATTCACGAAAATTGTTGGGCACTTTCCTCATTCCTTGTTCTCTTTCCTCTTCCCCGTTTTCGTTCGTCGGCCTAACGTTACGACAAGGTCTCTCTCTCTCTCTCTCTCTCTCTTTTTCTCTTTCAACGTACATGGGCGTTTTGTACATACAAACAGGAGTAATTGTCGGCCAATTATGTGGTCGCAAGCTCGTACGTTCTACGTATAATATACTTGGGTGAACGTTCATGGCCAGTAGAGAGAGAGAAAGAGAAAGAGAGAGAGAGAGAGAGAGAGAGAGAGAGAGAGAGGTGTGCCGTAGGTAATCGGGCTCATAAATAACATTTATTGGTGGGCCCGAACACTAATTGCCAATGATTACCGTCGAACGCAAACGAGAAAAATTGCCAATTTACATCGAATGCCTTCTATTATCCCCTTTTCCACGATGCTCGCTAGTTCGATCTCTTATTATTTTTAGGGAGGGAATTAGCGTGAAGGATAATCGATTTCGATATAGTCTTATTATTCTTAAGTCCTTCATGCTACTGTCAACTAACCGTTTGAAGGTTTGGCCAAGCGCGAATCAATTATTCTCGTTCGCATTTTCTTTTTTTTTTTTTTCTTCTTTTTCCGTCGAGTAGATTTATGCACGTAGATTTTAATGGATAAATAAACGTGCGGAATAATTATACGTGTGCGGAGAGCGACGTAACGTAAGTAATCCGTGAGTTACGTGAACGAAAAGCGAAATAAACGATTGCGATTGGGGAATTCGTTGGGATCATTGATTATTACGTTCGAACGGGAAGAAAATAGACATTGTCGCAGCCGGTATAAATTCGCGATGTTCAGCCAAATTTTGGATTCGGTTCGATTCAACAATTCCCGAATCGTTCCCTTATTCCCGTGCATTTTCGTTCTCTATCTCTCTCGCACGCGCTATTCCAATTCCTTCGTTTTTTTTTTGGGAAAGGGATGCAGAGGAGGAACGGGGAAGGGGATCGGTCGGTGGTAGTGTAGGGCTTCGCGTTCACACCCGAATAGAGTTGGATTTCGCTCTCCTGAATACACAATGGGATTTATTCGAAACGTGGCGTATAAAACACAAAGGACTCTGTATGATTGGTAAATTATTGAGCCAAGCAGGATTTGTCGGCCAATCACGTAGCGCCTTTAAATAATTCAAAGGAAGTTCGAAAGCAGAGAGATGCGAGTAAAGTACAGGAAAGAAAAGGAAGAAGAAGAAGCTCTAGTCGATATAACATACAATATATATATATATATATATACGTACGTAAGATCGAAAAGAGAATCATTATACGTTTAAAAAAGAACGTTTCTCTCGATATTTAAATGTATTATTTATACAAGGAACTTTCGTTTCATGCATGGGAATGATCTTCGACGGAATAATTCCGCGTCGAAAGGGAAATATCAAATACGCAACTTAGTCCCTAAAAGTAGTATCTTACGTCCGTTGAGAAGAGATAATACGTATGGGGGGAAAAGAAAAGAAAAAGAAAAGAAAACATAACAAAATAAATACGATCTATAAGAAAGAGAAAAAGTATTTCATGAATAGGGACGATCCTTGACGGAATAATTCCTCAGATTCGAAATAAAATCCTCGTTCTCGTTCTCGTTCTCGATCGGAGCGATGAGAAGTGATAGGTCCCTTTTCTTTTTTTTTTTCCCGTGGATGGCTTTTATCGCGATCGGAGGAAAATTTCTTCGGAGAGTAGAGGCAGTAGGTCCGACAAATCCCCGAAGCGTATGCTGCCAGAGAGAAACGCGGAAGAAATAAAACATTTTCTCTCCTCTTTCTCTCCAGGGCGATAGTGCGCCGGCAGTTTTGCGGAGCGGACCGAACTTTCCGCATAACTCAGCCTCGTTATCTGACTCGCAAATAAGGCAACGGAAAAGTTCGCGACATCAATCCGGCCCTCTGTCGGGAGATTCGAAGTTGAAACAATGCTTAAGTCACCCTATAACGTATGAGCCCCAAGAGGGTGGCACACGAGAAAGACAGAAACGGAGATAGAGTGAGAGAGAGAGAGAGAGAGAGAGAGAGAGAGAGAGAGCCAATCGTTCGTGCTAACGTTTTCAAGCTCGATCTTCCATCCTGCGATTCCGTTCGATTCGATATATCATCGTTCCGCCTATCATCTTTTACGATTGTTCCTTTTTTTCTCTCTCCTTTCTATTCCGCCAATTTTCACCGTGATTTAGATTTCATTTGGAATTGTATCGTAGAGATTTATATGTAGATTTATATACGCGTAACCAGTGTACCCCTGGTTATACCTGAAATGAATAATTAAATGATTGTCCCTCGTCAACAATGAAATGAAATGATTTTATTCGGTGAATAGTACATACATCGGTGTTACAATTAATTCGTTCGTTCTAAAATTCAACAATGTAGGGGTATACCTTCGTCTCTCTTTTTCCTTTTCCTTTCCTCTTTTATTTTATTTTATTTATTTATTTATTTTTTCTCCTATACACCTCGTTAACTATCCGATTAATTGAGACAATTCGTAATCGAAGAAGTCGAACATTCGATACACTTCGAAAAAAGCACCATTATTATCATCATTATTATCTTTCTTTATCCTCTTCCTAAAGGTATAATATACTCGTAATATCTACAAAATGAAATCGCTCCTTTTTTTCTTCCTTTCGTTCTTCTTTGTCAAAAAAAAAAAAAAAAAAAAAAAAAAAGAAAAAAAGAAAACAAAAATAAATACGCTAAAGGGATCGCAAATGATCGATTTGTTTTTCTTTTTTTTCTTATCAGTTCTTCACCGTCATGTTGATCGCGATCTTTCCTTTCTCTTACGTTTTCGTCGTTAGATCGCGACTGATCGTAGCGGATCTTGGAGTCGTAATAGACGTTGACTCGTTCGCGACGAGTTCTCCAAACTTCCCGTTTTGTCTTTGACAAAAGATCTCACGACGATTTCCATCGTCCATTTATCTCTTTCTCGAATCGACGAGGATGCTCCGAATAAAACGGAAAAACGAAACGGACCGATAGAAACGACGATAAACTACGCGCTCTCGAGATTCGGTACACTCACACACACACACACACACATATATATTATTTAGATATATATATATATATATGTTTGTTATTCCTGTATGTTAAGTTTAGGTGTTAACATAGGTAGCGGGCGTAGACGCGTGTATATCGGCGCTTATTTCGTTTGTCATTTGGCATCGTACGGTGCTTGCGCATTGATACCATTTAAATTATTCATGGGGTTCAGAACGTTGTGAGCGCTCGATGTAGCTGGCGCTGGATATCCATTGTGGTTATGGGCTGTTTCCCCATTCGCCTGTCTCGGAGGACCTCCAGCAGGTACCGTCTGAAAGATAAAAGAGTGATCGTACGATTATTGCCTATATCGTTTCGTCTTCAAAAAAAAAAAAAAAAAAAAAAAAAAAAAGAAGAAAAAAAAAAGACAAGGGAAAAGAAAGAAGGAAAGAAAAGGACTTTTTAATACCGTAGTCTTTGGCAGTCGATGTTTCTTATCCTCCTACCACGAGAAAATAGATAGAACAACAAAATAATCGGTTCATTCCTTATTATTTCAATGTAATCTCTAATAAATTCGTTATCTTCTTTCTCGTAAAATTGTATTTACTCTCAGACGGGATAACTCTATTCGGTCGATTCTCTTTTGTTCGACCCTCTTGTTCCTTCCTTCCTTCCTTCCTTCCTTCCTTCCTTCTTCTTCTTCTCTCTCTCTCTCTCCTTTCGTCCTTTTACCTACTTACTTCTGTCTCTATCTCGAGACTGTATTAATGTAGAATGCTAGAGAGGGATAGAGAACGAGAGGAGATGCTGCACGGATAGGTGTAAGTGCCGTTGAAAACTTTCAACTTCCTATCCTTCTCCCTCCCTCTCAATTTCTCTCTATCTCTTTTTACCCTTCAACGTCTCTTCCAACGCTCCCTTTCTCTCGGTTTCCTACGGTAAAGGTGTTAAATTATACAGGCTTAAAATTCGGCAGACCGTGCGACTCTCCCTCTTGACGAAACAACGGATCTTCCCACGGCTACGTCTTACTTTACGAAGACTCGCGAGTCGATCGTACTAATTTAACTACGACAACGAGTCGACTTCAACAAGAAGACGAAGAAGTACTCGGCTTTTCTTTCCTCTCCCTTTCGATCAGATTCATTCAAACTTTCTCTACATCATCAACTTTTTATTTATTTCATTATATATACATATACATATATATATATATATATATATATATATATATATATATACATATACATATATATATATATATATATATATATATATATATATACATATACATATATATATATATATATATATATATATATATATATATATATATATTTGTATGCGATAATGAAGTCCGCTTACAGTTTTCTTCGGCGAATTTTTACCGGCTCTTTGAATCCTCGAGAAGTAAAAGCTAGAGAGAGAGAGAGAGAGAGAGAGAGAGAGAGAGAGCGCAAGTAAGAGTCCAAGTAATTAACTCGTAAATAATTACGATAAAAATGACAAAGCGTCGCGAAAGAAATGCTTTATCGTTCCATTGCCGCTAGCAAGGGTGACTCTTTCTCCTCCCAGAAGAAATCCCTAAATCTTAACCGTGGCGCGAGAACCCTTTCCAAAAGCTTACTCTCTCTCTCTCTCTCTCTCTCTCTCTTTCTCTTTCTCTTTCTCTTTCTTCTTCTTGCCGTCTTCTTTTCGAGCTATCTCTCTTTCTCTTTCCATCTAAACGAGTTCCGGTTCGTAATTAAGAAATCTTCGTGGAAGGCGACGGAGACCACCATCGCCGTCCTTTCTCTCTCTCTCTCTCTCTCTCTCTCTCTCTCTCTCTCTCTCTCTTTACTTACCATGGGTTAAATTAAGTCTATGACTTATTCAAGTTTTATCTACAATTGCCAGAGGAGGAATTGCCATGGCGTGGATTTACTGCCGACATTGTAATCAAACGGCACGCGTTTTCAGTACTCCCGAGCCACTTTGGAAAGTTTCTTGGACCACTTAGGTACATGCATATCGTACTACGTAGTAGAATTCTTTCGTCTGATGTAAAAGGGAAGGAAAGGTTTAAAGTTTATTTTAACGTGTCGGTGCGAGGAATTAACAACGCTCGTTACAAATATCGACGCGATCGAATTAATCGGTCTTTACACGCACGTTCGATACGTCATTGATCGAAACACGAATAAAAGGAAAAAGAGAAAAAGAGAAAAAGAGAGAGAGAGAGAGAGGGAGAGGGAAAAGAAAGAAAAGTACTTGCGTCGTTTGTTAAAGAACGTGTGTATCCCTTGTTGAAATAAAATGGGGAATGGTCGAGATAAGATTTACCGAATCGAAACGCGCGTTCATTTGTCGTTTTCCTCCCTTCTTAATACCTAGTCTCTCGACAAAAAGGAAAAATCTTCTCTCTCTCTTTCTCTCTTTCTCTCTTTCTCTCTTTCTCTCTATGTAGAAGTCGTTAATGGCACGTTACACGCACGAAGTCTCCTCCTCCACCTCCTCATCATCCTCCTCCTCATTCGCATCTTTTTTCTTCTCCTTTTTCCTTTTTCCTCGTTCAACTCCCTTCTCGTCGTTCCTCTCTAATTCTTCTTCCTCTTCTTCCTCGTCGTCCTCCTCCTTCGTTTTCCTCCTTCAGAAGAGGATTTCAGCCCGCGAATAAGACATTAATCGCAAAGGCGAAGGCAGTTTGCAAGCGACGGTAAATGCGGCCCACCAGGAGGGTGCCTGTTGGAGTTCGAGAAGGGGAAAAGCTTTCTCTCTCTCTCTCTCTCTCGTTTGCTCGCTTGGTGAAATGGCGAAAGGAGGAGGTGGAGGAGGAGGAGGAGGAGGAGGAGGAGGAGGGTGCCGAGAATCGCGTGTCATTTGTCCGTTGATCTCCCGTGGCTGGGAACAGTCCAGGTGTGTGGCTGCGTTTGGCCATTCCTTCGTGCCTCCGCTTTTCTTGCGCGCAAAAATTAGCACCATCGTCGGATCGGAATTAGCCGGTGGTTTCATTATCCATTTCCTTTCAGGAATTCTTTTAGAAAGAAAGATGGTAAGAAAGAAAGAGAAAAAGAGACGGAGAGTAGAGAGTAGAGAATAGAGAGAGAGAGAGAGAGAGAGAGAGAGAGAGAGAGAGATTTTTTATGAGCCTGATATACTCGTTCCTATTCTTCAATTAATAGATTTCATTATAATCGGTTGATTAGATTCGGGAATCTCACAAAGAAGGCTTATTCGCTAGTTACTGCTTATAACGTGCTCCAAGTTGATTCCCAACTAAACTCATAATCTCGCGTAAGCTCGCAACCTGCCCTTTCCCATGAGAGAGAGAGAAAGAGAGAGAGAGAGAGAGAGACAGTCTTCTACGGCTCGCGTGAAATTTAGTCCGTACACGAGGTAGCTCGTAATAATGAGCTCGTTAAAGGAACAACCTGCACGCTAGATATATATATATATATACATGTATATCATAATTAATGCAATATTTATCTTGATATATACATATTTATTTTCGAAAGAATATCCCGACACGCTCGAATATTAACAAATATAATATAATATAATATAATATAATTGAATTGAATTGAATTTAATTTCGATTCGAGTTCTTAGTTCGTCGAATGAATAACCATCCTCCTTTGCTTTGGATCTAATCGTCTAGAAGACGCGTATAGAAGACATCGTAATACCTTATTCCCTGTACGATTTCCATGGTGCACATTGATCCTCTTAAATTCCCATGTACCCGCCGTCTTGGCATTAGCATATTATCTCACCTCTCAAAGTCCTCCCACCATTACTACCCTCCCCTAACCCTCGCGTCTCTTGGTCTCTCGGCGATTCCACCCTTTTCCTTCTATGTCTCCCTTGCTCCTTACTCTTTCCTTCTCTCTTTCTCTCATTCTCTCGTCGTTCTTCTCCGTCTTTCCCTCGCCCACCTTCTTATTCGACCCTCTGATTCGCGAAGGACTTTACAGACACTCGAGAGTTTGTTTTAAAACTCAGATAATCGTTTCGAAATTTCTCTCCCCCTTCTCTATCTCTTCCCTTTCCGTCTTTCCATCTTTCTCTCTTTCTCCTTCTTACTACCCTTTTTCCTCGTTCTTCCTAAGGACGAGCCTCGCTCGCTCGTTCCGCATTGCGCCGGATCCCAAGGGGAAAATTAGATCGAAATAAAAGTTCTCGGGGAATTTTAAGCGCGTTACGTACGACGTCTCCTTTTCATAAGATCGAACTTTCTTCTCAGAGATTTCAATGATTATATTTCCTACGTATATTCGGTATGCGTATTCCTTTCCTAGGCGAGAAATTTATTTTATTAGATATATTTTATAAACCTCTAATATCGATTCGATGTTACAACTTTTTTTTTCTTTTATTTATTTATTTATTTATTTATTTATTTTTTTTTTCTTTATCGAAACATATCAATTTCTCGATCAGGTCGCTCGGAATAAGGCACATCATTAAACGCTTACTTCATTGATTCAAAGGGCGAGCGAGGGTCAAGAAATACGAGTTTACGAGGAAGGATCCTAATTCGATTTATCGAGGGCGATGACTAAACTGTTCTCTTTCTTTTCTTTTCCTTTCTTCTCTTTTATTTTCCCCTCTTTTTCGCCCCCCAAAAAAAAGAGATCTCCGTCGAGTTATTCGTAAACCGTGCGCATTCTGGCATTATTTAGAACTGTGGCTAAACCACACGTAGAAAAAGAGAAGGAAAAGAGAAAAACGGATCCTTTAGAAGCTCTCGGTGGGTGGTTATAGATAGAGAGGAAGAGAGAGAGAGAGAGAGAGAGAGAGAGATGCTCTCTCTTGGCTAAGAAAGATCGGGACAGCTGCCTGTGTTCTCAGGCAATCAGAAAAACTACTACTACCCTCTCTTCCCCCGTCTCTGTTCGCTGAACGTTGTTAGTCTCCTTCCTCACCCCCGTGGCCACGGCTTAAGGAGGGTACAAACGGGGTGGCAGCTGTCTCAACGACGCCGAGAACCCTCTTCGCGGTTTTTAAGAACCTTAACGCTTTCTTCTTCCCTTTCATCTCGTCTCTATCTCTCTCTCTCTCTCCCTCTCCATCCCTCTCTTTCTTTTTGAAACGAACTCCTTTATTAACGTATCTTCGTGATAGTTGAATCATCGAGATGTTAACGTTCCCGTTAAGTTCACGAGCCATCGAACTGTCGCGTCGTGAAATGTCAGATAGAACAGATCGATCTCGAACGATTTTGCTGCAGCGATATATATATATATATATATATATATATATATATATATATATATATATATAACGTCGAGGGGTTTGTCTCGAATAACTCTCACCCTTCTCTCTGCGATGATATCGAAGGTATTCACGCTCAAGGAACGAGATGTCAAGAGGGATCCGTCAGGAGGCTTAGTCTAATAGATGCGCCAAAAGGAACATTAGCATGCTACGCTCGGTCTATCGACATTAGGTTTCCTCTTACTTCCTTCGACGACATTTTTTTTTTCCCTTGTTTCCCTTTATCGGTCATCATTTATAACCTCGTGAAATTCTTCGAATCGTAAGATTCTCTCCATTGTTCATTGGTTTAACTTCTTCTCTATTATTCTTTTCACGCTCTCTGATAGTCTCTTATTCGAGAGTAATAATGAAAAACTCGATGACACACAATGCAAAGTCTCTCTCTCTCTCTCTCTCTCGTCGATCGTTAAGTTTCATTTTAATTAAACGTGCACCGTGGACTTAGGAAGATCGCTGATATATATATACACGCATACATTTGGTATATATACATACATACAACAGAGTTTAGTTTACTTGGGAACAACTTACGTGGCACAGAAATAGAGTCGCAAGGGTTACCAACCCCGTTGTTACATGCGGCTCGTCGACAGGGCGAAAGGAAAGGGAAAGGGAAGAAAATTTGCATATTATAAGTAGTACACGTTACCGAGACTGCTGATATCATCGGCCACGGGGACCTCGTTACTTTCTGCATGCGTATTATTCGAGCGTGTGTTAACTATACACGATCTTCGGCCAGTCTTCGAGAGAGTACGAGAAATAAAGAAAGAAAAAAAAAATAAAATAAATAAAATAAAATATATTCTCTTCTATTTCTTTTTTTTTAACTTTCCTTTCTGCTTTTTCTTTCTTTATCTTTTTTGTGTCCATTATTTCTTTCTTTTTTTTTTTCGTTTATCGTCCCGCTGTAATTAATAATCGGGTAGGGTAGATAGTAGAATCTTTAAAGGTCGGTATCGGTATAAATTCTGCAGTACGTGACGTCAAAGGGTAAGAGAGAAGATCCTTGCAAGACGGAACTAGGATTAAGTAGATCTGATCCTCGTTGGGTCGGACACGCCGTGGTCCTTCTTACTACTCTGTGCTCCTGAAGGCTTAAGATATTGTTTTGAAGCGAGGCTGTTGCTTTAGGATAATCAAGAAGACGTAATCCTAAAAGGCTTAGCGTCGATGAGTCCATAATTCCGGACGTTCTCGTTCTCGCGTAGCTCTTTCTTTTTCTTCCTTCTCTCTCTCTCTCTCTCTCTCTCTCTCTCTATCTTTTCTTTTTCCTCCCTTTGAAGCTCTTGCCCTTAATATTATGCGTCGATTATTTCCTTTTTTTTTTTTTTTTTAAATCTCATCGAAGAGGATAAGAGCCGATAAATTTTGAAATATTTCGTCCGTCGGATCGTCTGTTCTACAACCTCTATCATAGCTCGCCGTCTTTACTTCGTTTAATTCCATTCTAATTCCTCGCTCGACGATCCTTTACGAAGAGAAAATTCTTTCGCACGTTCCAGCTACTAGCAGGTAACAGAGAGGAGGCACACCGATCGTTAAGGCATGCGGGCGGCGGCGTGGCTTGCTTAACGGTCGAGCTTAATTAATAAGGACACGCGATATCCTAAGTTAGAAGACGTTGCTGGTACGGTAAAGCATAGCCG
This sequence comes from Dolichovespula saxonica, assembly GCA_911387935.1. Classification (NCBI taxonomy): domain Eukaryota; kingdom Metazoa; phylum Arthropoda; class Insecta; order Hymenoptera; family Vespidae; genus Dolichovespula; species Dolichovespula saxonica. The sequence goes on from OU427011.1 coordinate 573,739, forward strand.
AAGCCTCGAGGGAGTCCTTTGTTGTCGAGAGGGTCAGGATGAGCGACCTGCCACTTTAACCCACCTTAAGGGATTACGTCTTGAGGAGTTTCCGAGTCTTCTTCTACTCCACCTCCACCTCCTCCTCCACCTCCTCCTCCACCTCCTCCTCATTTTCCTCCCTCTTACGATGGCCTAACTCGTACTATTCCTCTCGTTACGTCATCGTTCACACTTCTACACGCTCGTTTCCCCGGTCATCCTCGGTGATACATATCATCTCTAAATAATATCGGTATGTCCGTCCGTCCGTCCGTTCGTCCGTCCGTGAGCACGGTTTTTTTGTCTCTCCTCTTATTAATTAATTAATATTACTTACTTGAGGTTGAAGATGGGTGACTTGTCTTTTAATATGCGCTAACGTATCGTTCGGCGGAGGATGTGGCATGTTGGCGAAATATACTCTCTCCTTGTAATGATACTCGCAGAGAATCTTATTCTCGTAGAGATAAAACTGATCGCCCACGCAAAATCTGCAATTAGAAAGAGATCGATTTGTAATATTGGCAAATGGTTTCCCTTCCCGATTATGGTCGCTCGGTTATATAGGTTTTGTCTTTGATAGATGATTTCGATTAATCGATACTCGATCGAAGACAAGGTAGAGGTAGAGTACTTGGAGAACGTTATCGGAGTCTCGTCGAAACGAATTCGCAAAGTTTTCTAACGGAAACTACGGCAAGGAATTTCTTCTATCGAGGGAAAGAGTGAGAATAAGAGAGAGAGAGGGAGAGAGAGAGAGAGAGAGAAAGAGAGAGTCTGTACAAGCTTGGCGGAGCAGTAAAGCGTGCTAATTCCGTTTAAGACCGCTTTCCGTTCTGCTCCGCCAAGGAAATTGCGAGAAAATAAAAACAAGGAGCGAAGTGGCAGCGGCTCTCCCTCTGGTCCCCCCTCTCTACCCTCTCTTACCCCCGTAACCCCCAACCCTTACGGCTTCTGGCGCGTTTCCGCAACTCTTCGAGCTCCTTTAGATGTAAATTTCCAGTCGATTCGCGGAGCAAAACTACTCCGAGTTCTCGGATTGCCGGCGAGTCAGTTTCGCACGAACGAGCTATACAATCCATGGCGAAACCCACTTGCATTATTCCCTCTCCTTTCTACTTTCTTATTTCTCTCGATTCGCTCTTTCTTACTCCGTTTATTTCATATACATTAATAAACGAGATACCGTATAATAATCGAGACGCAGCCCATAGGAAAAATGGGTTATACGTTTCTTTTAGAGTTAAGGATGAGGGGATGGAAAAAATAATTAATGCGAGAGACGATTTCAAACGTCAATATACGAATGGGGTAGGGGAAAAAAAAAATATATTTTACTCGATCTCGAGTATTATCCACGTGGTCTCCTATATGTCAAAGATCATAAATAGAATCGCGTCATACCTTTTACGAGGGGAACGGCCGTCATCGAAGCTCGTCTCTCGTACTTTTTTAAAATTCGAAGTACGAGACACCGAGGATTTTCGAGTAATCTGCCCTGGGTTTTGTATATCTATAGGTATATCTATCTCGTAGAGAGAGAGAGAGAGAGGGGGGGGGCCTACGCTTATAGGAGAGTATAGGTGGTAGAACGGCGCGGGTACACGCGGATTTCGAGATGGCGCAGAGGTAGAAACGTGCTCGGCTTGCGATATCAGAGAAATAAGCTTGCCACGAGGGTTATACGCATCGACCAACTGTCGCACCACCGTCGACGCCCGTGCCGCTTCTACTTCTACTGCTTCTGCTTCTGCTTCTGCTTCTGCTGCTGCTGCTGCTGTTGCTACTCGTCCAAGCCCTTTAAAATCAAAGATTTCGCATTTTTCCTTTTTATTGCCGGTTTAAAAGTCAATTTTTCTCCTCTGTACGCGCGCAGGGCTTTTCTCTCTTTTTCTCTCTCTCTTTCATAGTAGACCGCGTCTCTCTTTTTCTTTCTCGAGTGTCCGCAAGAGGGACGTTATGCGGAAAATGCTAAAGAGGCACGGAACGACGATCGTAAGGGGGCGGTGGTCGCTTTTCGACAGACACCACCGCCGCGTCGGGAGAAGGAGATAGAACGAGAGAGGAGATGCCGAAGGGATCGAGGATCCACGAGGGACTCGAAAATCGTTTCGCCCAGGATCCATACTCCGTGTTGAAATTCTTAGCAGGTACCTCGAACATCACTCTCCGTAAGTGCCTGAGGTATACCACGCCGTGCCATCGTGTATACCGCGTGGTGGGTGGGTAGTACTCGCAAATTTACAAAGGGCTTTTACTTTGATAATCTTGCAAAAACCTAACTACTGTCCGATATCGGTCTTTTATTGGGGGAAAAAGAAAAAAAAAAAAATATATATTAAACGCTATTTTCTCTGCGTTTCGAAGGGACTCCCACCTGTCTCGAAATCAGATACGAGCGAAGAACGGACGGTGGTGTATTTTTCAAGTGATAAAAAATTTATTTATTTTTTTCCTTCGAAGTCGACGACGGTACACGGAGTTGGGTACACGTAGAGAGCTCTTACGTACGTGGGATACACATACGAACGTATTCCGTATTCAACGGATGTGCCGGTTCCGTTTTCAGATCCTGTTTGGGTTTTATGTCAGGATTTCTGTCGAGTGGTTTATACCGGCGCTTATGTAAATGCAGACGTGATTTTTTTTCACCACCTAGCCGCCACCACCACCTCCACCTCGCTTGCATCGGTATGGTTGATATCACACACACACACACATATATACATATATATTATATGTATATACGTGTTCTTGAGATATCATTTTCTTACAAAAAGGACGCGACATCTTTGCGGATTTAAACTACATCCAGATTTCCCAAATCCCCTCTCCTCCTCTCTCTCTCTCTCTCTCTCTCTCTCTCTCCCTCTCTCTCGCGCGTACATTTTATCGCAAGGATTGCAAACGCCCCGAGAAATTTCTACGCCATTCGATTTTCTCTCTCCCCTGTGTTTTCTCTCGTCTAATTCGATCGCCATTTCGAAAGGGTAATCGGAAGAGAAGGGCGGGGTGGGAAGGGAGAGGAGGTAGATCTGAACGATCGGAACGTCGAACGTGGACCGCCATAAAAAGCAATGCTCAACCGTAACGCGGTACGATAAGTACCGCGTCGCGAGCTAAAATCGATCCTCCAGGGTGGTCGGTCTCCAGTCGTACACCATAAAAAGGGAACATTAGAGAGAGAAAGGAAAGTATAAGCGCGTCTCTGTTATACCGCGAGAAGGAAGATAGGGAAACGTTGCTGATGGTAGGTAGAAGTTGGTGGTGAGGAGGGTGGGGGGAAGCCAGCCCTCGGGGCTGTGCCTTCTCTTTCTAACGCTCTTTATATAACGTATAACGGTGTTATGATTTCGCGCCTAGATACGCGACGTGTCTGCCGATAAACGAGCATTTTTTTCCCTCCTTCTCCTCCTTCCTTCTCCAACTTCTTTTTCCTTTCTACCGTATCATCGCCGCTAAATACTTTGGACATTAGGATATATCGTAATATTGAATATCGATACGGCGGGGTGACGTTTTTTTATTATTATTATTATTATTATTATTATTTCTTTTCTTCCTTATTTATTTTATTTTATTTTATTTTTTTTTTTTTTCTTTTAAATACAAAGCGTCACACGAAAGGAAAAAGTATCAGCAGGAGGGAATAATCGCGAGACAGTTATCGAGGGAAGCGTTAAACGTTCTCCACGGTGTATGGCCTTCGCTAAGTCGAGAAGGAAGCCTCGTAGTTTCGTCGGCAAACAGAGCGAGTACTTCGAGACTCGAAGAAAAGGGGTGAGAAGGGCGTGGGAATGAGAGGGAGCGAAAGGAGCTTGCGGGCGAGAAACCCCAAACGGCAACACTTTGGCCGTAGTCAAGATTCTACTGGGTTTGGTGAGCGAGTAGTGGTGATGGTGGTGGTGGTGGTGGTGGTGGTGGTGGTGGTGGTGCCTCTGAAGGGGGTCCTAGAGAATAAATTTCCTACTTGATCAAGTCACGAGAAGTAGAGACAGATAGATAGGTAGATAGATAGATAGATAGAGTTGAAGAAGACGCCTGTACTCACGGTACTTGCTTCGCGTTCTTACTCAATTTGCATCAAACTATAGAGAGACAAGCAAGCAAGCAAGCAAGCAAGCAAGCAAGCAAGCAAGCAGACAGGCAGGGAGGCATGCAGGCCTGCTTTTCTATTCTCCAGGAGGTTCTACCACCTGATGGAGGAGGTGACTCTACAACCTCCCTCCCTACCCACCCTGTCTAACTCCTCTACCTCATATTTCGCTTCAAGCAGAGAGCCCTACTGCCGAGACTAACGCGTTTAGTAGAGACTCGATTCCCTAATCAGATCTTCCGACGGCAGTCGAGGGTTTCTAAGGTGCTGCTAAGTGTGAAGTTAATGGAGTCAAGACGCCGTTCCTCCTCTATCCGGAGGAGGCCAACGAGAATCACTCGGGATGTAGCTAGTGGAAGCCACCGTTTGTTCATTATTTATCATCGAAAGTGGTTAACTTTCCTCGTAGATTCCACCTTTATATACAAGCGAACCAACTTATCTAATCTTGAAAGGTTTATTCGATTAATATGATTCAAAATGATTCCCGATAATATGTATAAAATATTGCTTGTCCTATATGGAAATATATACATGCGAAATATGTATATATATATATATATATGTACCCTCTTTCTCTTTCGAAAAGAGAGTTCGAAATCGACACTCGAACGTTTATCGAGTCCCCTGACATAAATCAATTCGTTTACCTGCGAGAGACATTACCGCTCTTTAGTCTCGATATTAATAGCGCCTTGGGTATCGATAAAGCGACGTATTCGTATCGCTCTGCTAGCTCGTTATAGACTCGAATAGATAGGTAAATGCTTTATTTGTCGCCCTGGGATAGAATCCTGAGAGAGTGAGAGAGAGAGGGAGAGAGAGAGAGAGAATTGCAATTTATTTATGCTCTTCCCCCGTACCCACGACACTCACTCGCAACTCGAACAGTGAGCGGCACAAATAATAAATGAACGTAATCAATTCAACGTTCGATAGTAGGTACGTGAGTTTGCATCGTCATCGGCGTTAGTTAGACAAACAAAACTCGATAATCTCTCGACTATCGTTATCGATGAAAATCTTTTTATAATATTATTATTTCGATAACAATAGAAATGAGCCCCTCTAGACGTCGGTATACGATCGTATTTTATGTCGAACAATTCGTCTCTCGGGCTTTATTGATATTGGATTGATTTTTCCGAATGGCTGCCGTTGTTATTAAAACGAAACGTCACTTTTGCGTGCGTTAAGCGAACGCCCGTATATTATTTATATGGATAAGGACGGTAGTTTGGTTTGTGTGAGTGTTGGGCTCGATGACGTCATTGTTTCACCGATCGGAAACGTCGTCTCATCTCGATGTCTCGCGAAGGTTCGTTCGGTTCATTGCTTTGTTTCGATAATGATTGCTTACCTGGCTCGTTCTCCTGTTAATTAATTCAGACTGTCAGGGTATCAAGCAAACCATGGCGCGTTAATTCGATCAGGAGTGAATTCGCTCGGGTTCGACGTGGCTGTGGAAGTAGGATGATGGGAAGAAGGAGGAGAACGGAGGGAAATGAGAGAGAGAGAGGATGCTCTGGAAGGTGGTGGTTAGAATGAGAAACTACGACCTCGACGATGCCTCTCTCTCTCTCTCTCTCTCTCTCTCTCTCTCTCTCTCGCATCGAGGACAGATTTACGCCGCAGACAGTTGACGTCGCTATCTAAATGTCGCCCCGAGAAAGCCGACACGTCGGACGACGTCACTCGATAATAATACACACGCATACATCGTCTTGCAGTCTTCATCGTTCGCGCGTTCCTATCTCTCTCTCTCTCTCGAGGCAACGTTTCTCGCTTGTCTATCATAATTCCTTGACTCTTTAATCGATGATTATAATCTATCTTTTATCGCCGACAGTTGTAAAAATTAATAGTTCTAAAAAATAAATTTTACGGTATAATATATGTAGTCATGTTAGGAGTGTCGAGCGATAAAGATTTTTTTTTTCCTGTATGTATCTAAAAATAGATCTCGAAATATTTTTCTTTAGTTATTGGATAGAGTAAAATAGATATATATATATATATTCGTTTAGGCGCGAACGCGCTTCAAATAACAACATTTCCTTCGTTATTTTCCATAGAAAATCTACGACATTTGTCATTCTATTAAATGTCGTCTATGGGAAATTAAGGATCGAGCAAACGTAAGCCATATTAATGACAGAGATTATGCGGAATATTAAGGCTGCGATGGATCGTGGGTGCTTAGAGTGGGATGACTGTATTCAGAAAGGGTTGAATCCTTTAGAAAGGATGAAACGGTCATATTTCGCGAGCCCGAAAAGCGGTAGATAGGGTGAAAGAGGAAAAATGACTTTTTACACGGCTGCCGTACGATACAATTATAATTTTCATCGGTCGATTCTTTCAGAGTAAATATCGCTTTACACACATATCTGTCGGCATATTGCGTTTCCCGTTTGGTTATATTTTTCCCCGAATATACGCCGAACGTCACCGATGAGAATATATTACATTTTATGGCGGAATCATCGATGAAACGTTGTCATCGATACGTCGCGACTGTATGAATAATAATAACAACAATAGTAATAAAAAGCGAAAGGAAAAAATTACAAAAACAAAACAAAAAAAATAAAAACACGAATAAAAAGAGTAATCAATGAATCTACACGCGCGCGTAATATTTATGTTTGAACGTCGAAAATGATATAAACGCTTTGCGATCTCCTCTCCGTGTAGAGATGGAGGAGAGTCAATACGTGTTCGAAATCGAGTCCGTTCGAGATAGGACCGAATCGATCGTTGACTTTTTGCGACGATATAGAAGAAGAGGAAGAAGAGGAGGAGGAGGAAGAGGAAGAAGAAGAAGAAGAAGGAGGAGGAGAAGGAGAAGTTGGAAGAGACGGTGAGACGCAATCGCATCAAAGATTATTTCCGCCAATAAAATGAAAGTCGAGTTTCGCCGTGAATCTTTACGAATCGTTCTAAGAGAAAGAGAGAGAGAGAGAGAGAGAGAGAGAGAGAAAGAGAGCAAATAAGAAGTAAGAGGAGGGACGAAGGGACTGAGGGAGGGAGGGAGAGAGAAAGAGGAAGTTGGGAGAAGCGAGGCTGGAGCAATAAATCTACGGTCGCCCGGAGCAGACACTTATCAGTTCTCCAGGATCACCCGCGACATCACGGACTGCGAGAAATGCCCGGCAGGCTCTCATCTCTTGAAATTGACTCTGCTCTTACTCGAAGACTTTCTCTCTCTCTCTCTCTCTCTCTCTCTCTCTTAACGCCAATCGCGCGATATCTCGCTGTCTCACTTTTAGCCTCTACATATAACTTTCATCCTTTGTAACGTCATTTTTTATTTCGGTCGAATACTTTGAATGACTGTCATATTTCTTTTCTGATTATTATCATGGCCATATTAAACGCGTATAAGTTTGTTATATAGTTGTGTCGTACGTAGCACCTTTCCATTCGTTCTATCCTACGTGCTCTCTCTTATACTCGATCGCGTATATAATATGTATGTATGTATGTATGTACGTATATACGTAGGTACGTGGATAGGAGAACGATACAGCTTATCTACTCGATGATTATCTCTAACAAAGTAAGCTAGCGAATTTGCGTATTAGTGGTTATCCTCGACAAATTAGTACCTACTATCCTTCTAGAGCGTAACCCTGTTGGTATTATTATACCTGTGTGTTCCAGAAGAGCATGCAGCATCCCAGGTAGAAGCCAAAGTAACTCTCGGTGAATCAGTGGAACGTAAACTGGATAGGATTAAATATGACTTACCGTAGTACTTAAGTTTCCATCATTAGGTAGCCTCTAGCGATAAAAGCGGCAAGGAGGAGGTGGATGAGGTGGTGCTGGAGGAGGAGGAGGAGGAGGAGGAGGAGGAGGAAAGGCAAACTTGTTGTAGGGTCGGCTTTCTCTCTTCCTCTCCCTCTCCCTCTCCCTCTCCCTCGCCCCCCATCCCTTTCTCGAACACAAGATCGGCCCACCAAAGTTACCATCGTGTCGTAACCTCCGGGCATTGTCAAGGTTTCACTGCCCAAGTTTACCGTCCTTGCGATTAGACCTTACGTAGCTTCTCTAGGATTACCGTCGTCTAACGTAGACTTTCTCTCTCTCTCTCTTTCTCTATGAACTTGTCGATAAAGATCGCGAAAGAAAAATCGATTGGAATCGGATTTACGATCTTTTTCTTTCGTCGTAAAATTTTTTTTGTCTTCTCTCCTATTTCGTTCGTTTCGTTTGTTTTTGTTTTTTTGTTTGTTTTGTTTATCTTCCTTACTCCAGACAAACGTCAAAACGTTGAGTGTGTATACTACATTGAAACGTATCCAGGCAAGTGTGGGAGACGTTTAAAAAGCGTTGATTCAATTTAACGCTTAAAAGAGAGTACGCCATGGGTCCCTCAATCCATAGCCTCGACCACTGCGGATGACAGCGATACCCAGGACACGTTGTTACTGACGTTCCTGTAATTTCCCTCGGAAATTAGTAAAGCGTTTCGATGTAATAGTTACGACGGAAACACGTGAAATGTAATTGGTACGAAGTATGGACGCTCGTTACGTTTATACGTTATCCTACGCGGATTACTAAGCTCGAGCGTACGATATAAGTATCGTCAGAGATCGATTCGTTTCTTCTCAAAATCAGGGTACTTTCTCAAACGGAACGGGCGAGAGGAGTAGGGGGAGAGTACCCCTGAGATATCCGGAAGAGGTGTCTTACGAGTTTCCTAGAAGCCATATACAATCCTGGAGACTACTGCAACTATTCGAAGGATTAATCAACGAATGGGTCCCACTAGAGTTATCCTTCGGCCTCTGCCACAAACCAGTGCTACGCGCATAATTCAAAGTTGTCTTGGTTTACGGTTTAATTACCGAATCTTGTTTGCGAGTTTGGCCGGCGAAATTTCTCAAGATTAACTTAATCATCGTCTTTCGTTCGTTCGATCATCGTTCATTCGTGTTTCTTTTTCTTTTTGGTTTTCTTTAGACAGATATGAAATTATCGTTAGAGTTGGTGGGTTTAATTAAGATGGCTTATTGAAACGTTCGGTACGAGGGACTCGCGCGTAGTCCCTTTGGTTTAACAGGAAAATTTCAAGTTGGTGAACCCGCCTCCTCCTCCTCCTCCTCCTCCTCCTCTTCCTCCTTACACACTCGCCTCTCCACCACTTTGACGGCGTTATCTCTTGCAGGGCAGCTTGTTTGACTTCCGGCGGTGTCTCCTCCTGACCGGACACACTTGATAACTGAATAATTCGCTCTACGTCTACTTGGGAGAGAGAAAGAGAGAGAGAGAGAGAGAGAGAGAGAGAGAGAGGGAGGGGTTAAAATCGACGAAGAGTAAGGCAGAGGAAGGTAAGAGTAGGAGGGACCGAGAAGTGGCTCGAGTTCGAGGCACCACCGGGCTTAGCTAGCCTAATCCTTTCCGTGGAGTTGGCTTTACATTAACCTAAGTCATAGCAACTTGCTAGAAAGCTGCACTGTTGTTGACTCGTTATATACACCGGGAGATCGTTGAATACGTTATATTTATCTTGCTAATTAGGAAATTGTCTTCGTTCGATAACGTTATTAAAGGATCGAGTAATATTAAATCGTAATCATTCGCTCATTCGAATCTTTGACGAATACTCTTGTAATTTTTCTTTTATATATATTATTTCTTTCTTTCTTTTTTTTTTTTTTTCTTATCTTTTTAGAGTCTCTTTCGATAATCGAAGAGCTTCCCATGACGATAATCCTAGAGGATTCTTCTCTCTCTCTCTCTCTTTCTCATCTTTCCCATTTCGATACGGACAAATCCATCGAAGGTTCGAAGAAAAAGGGGGCTCGATCTTTAGTCGCGTAGTAACGACCATATTTCTCAATAAACAATAAATCAGAGCAGTAAGGTATACCTTCTGTCTCTCTCGGTCTCTCATAGATCCCATTCCTTCTTTCCTTTTCTTCCATTTACTTTAGGAGAACTATCTCTTTGTCTCTCTCTCTTTCTCTCGCTCTCACTACTCTTCCGCCGCCTTCCGAGTCTCCTAGCCCCATTAATCTATGGTTATCTACGGCGTGTGCCGGATAAGTGCGTCGGAATGAGCCATTTCACCCTTGGGACTTCGAATCCATCCTCCACCCTCGAAAAGTGGAAGGCCGTCCGACTGGAGACTGGCCCTTGGGCATCCTTCTACCCTTCTGATGAGCTCTGCAAAACTTCATCCTTAACGAGCTCGTAACGACGGCTCCATAGCGCGTAGCCTATCGAGATATTAAAATGAAAGTACAAACTTGTTTTCATTTCGTTCACCCAGACAATTCCTACTTACTCGTTTACGAATTACCATTTCGTTACCATGATTACCATATATATGTTTATATATTTGTTTATATATGCTTATATATTTCTATACCTAAGGATTAAATTAATTACAAAGAATTATTTCGACTTAAGAAATAAGAAATGAGAGGAATTAGTAGCCGTAGTGAAATACTTGGACCGAAGTATGTCTGAACCTCCCCCGTAGAGTGAATAACGCTCACAGGTTATCTTTTCACCTTCGACGCTCGTAAGTAAAGTGGAAAAGCCACCCCTGTCGGGTACAACCTAACGAACTAAAGAACAATGTTACTTTATATGCGAGCCAGCGACCCTCGGTTTTTCACCCTCCACCCTCCTCCTTCGTTTCCTCCGACGGTAGCTGCGACAACTACGACGACGACGACGACGACGACGACGACGACGAAAACCAAAATGAAGGGAGAAGAGGAGAGGAGGGGAGAAGAGGGCACAGGCTCCTCCTTCCTGCCCTTATCGCCTCGGAAAAGTTAAGTGGAAGAAAATGCGTCGCGAGCGCGGCCAAGCCATCGGAGAAAGTTGAAATTGATGCAGTGGACGAGCCCTTGACTCGCACGAGCTTACGCTGAAAGCCACTCTCTTACTTTGCCGCGATACTTTCGAAAAAAAAAAAAAAGAAAAAAAAAGAAAAGAAAAGTTCTACGAACGACGTTACCAAGTCGTTTATCGAGGCACGCGACGAAAACGCGCCATGTCGATAGCGGCCATGCATCTTCTTTTTTGTGTGTTCTCTTCTTTCCTTTTCTTTTCTCTTCTCTTCTCTTCTTTTCTTTTCTTTTCTTTTCTTTTCGCCCTTGCCTACTTCCCCTTTAACGAACTATAAATCATACTTAAGCGTCTAAGAGTCGAGCTATTAGCGTCGTACAAATACCTTATTCATCGATATTACGAACGAGTTCTCGTTTGAGAAAAATTCATTCGCGAGCAATTTGAATCGGGTTTAATTAGGAAGCTCGTATTATTTTTTAAACAATTTTCTTCTTCTTCTTCTCTCTCTCTCTCTCTCTCTCTCTCTCTCTCTCTCTCTACGTAATTAAACGAAGACGTTTTTACGTCTGGTTAGATAAGATCCCCGTCGCACGGAAGAGTCGGAGGTAACGTCCTATTATGACAGCTATGAATAGGATAGGCTTTCGAAATGACGTCAGACGTGACAAGAGACATTATATCCAACAATCTAACTCCGTTTCAACAGACTAGCTAGTTGGATAGCTAGCTAGCTAGCTAGAGAGAGAGAGAGAGAGAGAGAGAGACTGCAAGTGTATGTCTGTCGCAGACATTGTGTAACTCAGAAGCCAATGTGTCACCGAGGACTCGGATTGCTCTCCTCGGTGACCTGCCCGAAACAGTCTGTTAGTTATTGTTGTATCGTCTAAGAAGCCGGATCCACGGTGTTTAAAATCGTCAAGTTGTCGCTACTACGTCGAATAACGATTGTCCTCTACTTTCATTATTTCGTTCTTACGTAATCCGGTGTTAATCGAAGTTACGTTAATTAATTTGTATCGATATAATATCGTACGCTGTTAAACGGTTTCCATTGTATCCGTGGAAATGGATTCGTAAATTTGATCGATCCTAGTTTACAACAATGGGCAGATATATCCAAGAAGACGAATAATTCATCGGATCTTTTATACTTTTAAAAACACACACGTCGATGTTATTAGACGAGCGTTATCGGAAGCTACGCGAGCTTGTCGTCGTTGTAAAAATAGAAAGAAAGAGAGAAAGAGAGAAAGAGAAAATAATTCTTAAAATGGAAAGAAGATAAAAGCTTGAAAAAAAGTCTTTCTCTTTCTCTCTCTCTCTCTCTCTCTCTCTCTTTCAAACGATGGTCCAAATATTTCGACGAGGCAGAGACCGACGGAAAACATCGTACACGATATGAAATTCGAATAATTTTCATTGACAGTAAAAAGCAGCAGGGAGTGATAGCGATTCGGTGGAACATTTTAAACGACTATCATTTTATACCGTTGTCCTGGACAAATATTCGTGCATTGTTTCGACGGTGGAACGAACGAACGAACGAACGGTCGGCGTGCGATCGTGACGGAGCACGCCCAGAACCGATTATAAATCGCGAAGGTCGCCGAGCGCGCGCGTCCGATAAATTGGGATTTTATTATCGTTAATAACCAACCGAAATTATTATCCGTTGATATTTACGCCGAGGCTGACCGTTCGAGCCGTGCTACAACGAACCACCACCCCTCTGATCCATCCTCATCCCTCGCTTCACCTCCTCTTTCGATCCTCCCCTATAACACGCCGCTGCTGTGTGTTCGAGAATTCTCTCTCTCTCTCTTTCTCTCTCTATTTATATCTATCTATCTATCTATCTATCTCTCTCTTTCTTTCTCGCTCACATTTTGCCCGTTATTTACGCGTCGCGCGCATACGCTTCATACGAACGCTTTTCGCTTCTACGAGGGGCTTACGAATGTTTATTGGCAAAAATTAACGGGCAATTTGTACCGGCCGGCATTGTCGCCGGTAATTATTATTTTATCAACGTTCGTGCGATCGAGAACGAGAGAGAGAGAGAGAGAGAGAGAGAGAGAGAGAGAGAGAGAGAGAGAGTGAGAAAGAAAGAAAGAGACCATTCTCTCCTCTTCCCTACTCTCTTTCACACCACCACCAACACCATCGGTCGCTACCGATCCCACTCTTATTATTTATCGGCTTTGCATTCTGTATACCACCGTACACCCGTTCGTTTTCGTCTAGAAATTTGTTGTTCCCTATTATCCTTGATAATCGATGCCTTTCGACTGCTCGTATTTTCATTGGCTCTTCTTATTTTTCGATTTGCCCCGTAATGTTCCCTAAGCGAAATCGAATACCCTAATTAATAGATATTCGAATTAAATTTATTTGAAGGACGGAAAAGCTTCTACGCGGATTATATATATATATATATATATATATAACTATGTGACATTTCGAATTGAAAAAAAAAAGAAGGAAAAAAAGAAAAAGGAAAGGAAAAGAGACGAACGTATTCGAAGGATAAAAAGGTAATTAAAAATATTATTATCGAAATCGGATGATCGATAATCGATTGGGTATAGAGGGTAGCCGTTTATATCGCGAACTTTTGATTATAACACGATAATGATCGTAATAGTAAATCTAGGAGGGCAGCGAAATAGCCCGCGGGAAATCGTGTTGCTTTCTATAACGATATTTGCAGGAGCCACGCTGCGCGGCAATTTCGGTATCGTTTTATCGTCGCTAGAACGAACAACGTCGGCGAACGCGAAAGCGTGCGCTTATACCCGGTGTTCGCGCATGCACGCGCATACGTTTCAGCGCGTTTTCGAGTGGGCTCCTACCATTTCTCTCTTCCTCCCTCTCTCTCTCTCTCTCTCTCTCTCTCTCTCTCTCTCTCTCTCTCTCTCTCTCTCTCTCTCTCTCTCTCTCTCTCTCCCTCCCTAGCTCCCTGTCTATCTATTTCCCTTTCTCGCGTGCATCGGCCCAGCCAACGCAGCCGCTTCAGCTAATTTCGTATTTGCTCGATTAATTCCGTGCGTTTAACGGAATTTGATGTTTCGCTAATTATTCTATCGGTACCTTTTGTTGTAGGTCTCATAGAATGATAGCCGAGGACGATCGTTCCGAGTTCTTTTTTCTTTTTTTACACTCGTATTTTCAGCCAATAATTCTTCGCGATAGAGAGAGAGAGAGAGAGAGAGAAAAGGGTCGATCTGATAATCATATTACGACGTCAAATGTGCGCCGCGTTGGTACTGTCGTCGTTACGTTATAAAAAAAAAAAAAGAAAAAAGAAACGAAGGAAAATGGAAATATCAGGGTGCAGCACGCGTGTGCAATCGCCAACTAAAATCTAGTTAGTTTCGTTAACACTTATCGATCCTCCATCTCTCTTTTCTAACTCTTCCTCGTGTTAGTCGAAAGGGCGACGATAAAACTGCGAAGGAAATTCAACGTCAGGAAAGACGTATACGGGCCTGGCCTCTCTGCTCTAAGAGTTTAAAGCCATGTTTAAGCCGTACGAGGCTTAGACGCGTCTATTCTCTAGCAAGGGCCCTAAACCGGAGATTAAGCCATCACTTTGCATGAGGGCGCTTCAAAAATCCAAGGCTTATATCTAAGCGATGGCGATGTCGACGACGACGACGACGACGACGACGACGACGACGACGACGACGACGAGAACGACGACGACGAGGAGGACGAGAACGAGGACGAGGACGAGGACGACGAGGCTGCCCTGCCGTCGCTAATGCTGCGTACCGGCCATGAATTAATTCCGACGTTCGCTCCTATCGCAGCTTTCCTATTTACGACAGCTACACTTTTTTATACACGTCTCTCCGAGAGAGCCAACGCTTAATCACCCGTCCAGATAGATACGTCCAGAGTTCTGAGAAACGAATTAGCTTGAAGATTAATGCTCGACGAGATATTTATACCTAGAATCAGATCGTTTTTTTTTCTTCCTTTCTTTCTTTCATTCTTTCTTTCTTTCTTTCTTTCTTTCTTTCTTTCATTTTGCTTTGCCTTTTTCCCTTTGTTCTTTTTTTTTTCTCTTCTTCATTCTTTCTTCCTTTCTTATTTAGGCGTACGAGAGAACAGATGCAACGATCGAGCTGGGACGTTCGATAAATAGATGAATGTTTATGTGGTTTCGCATAGCGGGGCCGTTATTTCCCAAGTAAAACTCTATTATTTTTTGTTTTTGTTTTGCGTTGTCCATTTTTTTTTTTTTATCAATAGTATATTTTAGAACTGGAATGGTTGAGCGTTAGGATAGACAGAAGGTACGAAGGGTGTATAGCAAGCTACCAAACTAAATGGCCCAGCACGTTTTCATCCGAGTGCACGAATATATATATATATATATATATATATATATATATATATATATATATATATATAGAGAGAGAGAGAGAGAGCTACGCGTTTACGTGCAACATAGCCAATGATTTATGTATACCGCTAATTACCAGCATGCACTGCACTGTTTTATCCGGCGATCATAGTTTTATTAGGGCAACCTGTGCATTGCGGTATTGTCAGCGTCGAAAGCACCGGTGGCTAACAACGTACGCCGGCTGCAACGAAAAGCTTTGCTTTCGTTAACTTTCATTTCTTTTCGAGGATTTTTTTTTCTTTTTTTTTTTTTTTTTGAGATTGCGAATCTCTTCGGAAACTCGACGGCGAGACGATTTTTTGAGGAGAGAGTGACTGAGACGGATAGAGATTGAGAGCGAGAGAGCGAGAGAGATCGAGAAATAAATAAATTAACACATAAAAAAATCGTCGAGTGAATATCTTCTTTTTGAAAACAATTTTCTACGTTCATCGAGAGAATTTATTTATTGGATATTTTTTTGAACGAATGAAAGAATGATAAGTTTGCGATTGCTTGTTCCCATGAATATTTATAAGTGTTACGCGTTTCTATGCATTTTGGCATATACATGCATACATGCATACGTACATATATACATGCGTGGATACGAGATGCGTATCGCGAATCGTTCGAGCGTGAATTTTCATTTATCCCTCGAAAAGTGCTCGAGCTCGAAACGGCGTATGGTATGCGTGCGCGATCGGTGGAGCGAAAATCGAGTACCTGGGAGAGCATCTTCTTCCCTCGGTTATCATCAAGTACCGGACGGATGAAAATTTATATGTCATTTTCAAGTGCGGTCGAAACAATTAATGATAGATAGAAATTTGTACTACGTTGAAAAATTGTACGTTCGAATCAAGGGGTGTTCTCTCTCTATCTCTCTCTCTCTCTCTCTCTCTCTCTCTACCCTCCTCTCTAAACGCGTTCAAGCACGAAAACTTCAAAGTGATGTTCATAATCGAAAATAAATAAATTCTTGCGAGTTATATGGCTTGATCGTTTCGCTCGATTTTTTACAGTATTTTTCTTTTTTTTATTTTTAACAATTTTTTTTACTAATAACTACAGATCGAACGGATTCGACGTGCATAGTATATGACGTATCTTCCTTTTAAACCCGGAATATATAAAATATTAGCACGACTCGTTATGGATTTAATTGACAAGTAGACCTGCCGGCTGAAAACAAATTGAACGGCGAAGAATTAAAATAGATCGAATAATACGTATTATGGATTTTAACAACGTTGAATTAGGATAATTGAAGAATCGATATTTAAAAGCGAATAATTCGAACGACGTATGGTGGTAATATAAATTTCCAACGATGACTTTTATCGATTCTTTTATTAGGGAGAGAGAGAGAGAGGACAGGAAAAAATTTGGTTTCATTTTGGGGGAAGGAGGAGGGAAAAAAGGGGGAAGGAAAAAAGGGAAAGAAAAATAATTTCGTATCGTTTTTGGTAGCACGCATACGCCTATGTAAGCCTGGGCTTTTATCGGCCACCTTCGTGCCGTATACGTACGTGCACCCTTTACCGAACCTGTTGCCACTTGACCGCAATGTTCAATTTGTGTCAGTTCTCGGGTTCGATGAAACTCGAACGGTTTTTGGTTCGCGTTACCGCGTTCGTTCGCAGAGCTAAAGCAGTCGCAAAGCACGAGCGCTCGATTTTAGCAGCCGACAAAGAGTACAGCCGAGTTACGCGATCCTATGGACTACCTACGTACGGGTACGTTCTCGTTTCACTTTGTCTGGTGTTACGTTTAACGATCCAAGCAAAAATTTATTTTGTTCGGCCGTTCGAACGATTTAAGGGTGTGATCGTGAAAAAAAAAAAAATAAATAAATAGAAAGGAAACAAAAAAGAGAGCGAGGAAAGAAGAAACTCGTCGCTGGTATTTACGAATAAATCAGGATGAGTTTCAAAGCCTGATATAGATGGAATTGCTTTAAGGAGACCCTCGCTTGTACCATAGACATTTGTCAAGTGTATATAATAAGATCATCTCTTTCTTTCTCTCTCTCTCTCAGTCTGTCTTTCTGAACCGATCAATTAAATTTCTTTCGCGTTTTGTGTTAAATTCATTATGAGAGACAAAATGGAATATATGTATACGAGCATGATGATAATAACTCTCTCTCTCTCTCTCTCTCCCTTTCTGAGTCTATACCATCGTATTATTCTCGAAGGTGTGTCAATCGCGAGAGTAAAGTAATCGGACGCTGCGCTTTACGTTTATAATCGGAACGTTAAAGCTCTCTCTCTCTCTCTCTCTCTCTCTCTCTCTCTCTCTCTCTCTCTCTCTCTCTCTCTCTCTCTCTCGTCGAAGCGATAGTCTTCGGATATCATTGAGTAGAAGGGGTTAGAGAGGGTAGGGAGACTAGGATACGCATATCGTTAGTACTACAGCAGGGTCTGTATACATAGAGAGGCAACAGGATCGTGCGTTGAGCATAGAGAAAAGGGGTTGGCCTCGTCGAAACGCAAGAGGAAGAGGGTGAGGAGGGTGTCAGAGAGATGGCGAGAAGGGGGAGGAAGGGAGGGGTGGTTGCTGCTGGCAGGTCTATCGCCATCGGAGCCGGCAATGCGAGTCTAGGCTATCCGGTGACAAAGCAGCTTCGGATCGTGCAACGAAGCCTCCTCTTCCCTTCCTCCCTCCTCTTCTACCTCCCTCCCTCCCTCCCTCCCTCCCTCCCTCCTACCGTCGGATTATCACCATTGAAAATGGTGCAACTGAAACCCCTACTGTTCGGATGCAGCGGCGCTTGAACGCGATACGCGGTGCCGGCAGAGTCAGTCCCTGCACCGACAACCGGAAATGAATTCCTTGTTGTTGCGTCGGCCACGAATTTATCGCCGTTTACGAGTTTACCGCCGATTACATTCTTTTTCTTTCCTTCCACCTTTTGTCCTTACGTGACGCGCGTTGCCGCGGAAGTCGAAACGATATATACATACATATATATATATGTATGTATGTATGTATGTATGTATGTATGTATGTATTTCTTCTGGTGGTCGTCGTCGTGGGTTCTCTCTTTTCTTTGCGTTTTGTCGACGATTCCGTAGATAAAGTTCTCTCTGCGTCAAGATCCTGGGCAATCCAGAGGAATTTAGGAGGAGATGAGGAAACGTGTTAATCGATTTTATAACAGAACACGCTCTCGTATCACGTACCTGTTAACGCGGTTAAGAGGCTAAGGAACGTAAGGGATCGTTTGTACGATCTTGTTGGTAGATCTTTGGAATTCGCGGGATGAGGACCGTCGATCGCGGTCTTACCGAGGAAGTAAAGTGGAACCACCCTCCTAGGGATCGTAACTAAATTGGTGGCAGTATATTACCGGTCGGACTGCCGCATTTAATTTGAATATAATCGTGAAAGGAGATCTCAGAGGCACGGAGGTAAGAGGCGACGCGCGCGGGAGTGCGTGACGTTGACCGGAAGTGCTCCCGGGACACCGGAAACAAAATGGCTGCGCCCTCTCTCTCTCTCTCTCTCTCTCTCTCTCTCTTTCTCTTGGTGTCCTTGCGATCTATCCAGACGGGTATACTCGAGCTTGAAGATTTCATAGATGGAACCTACTCGCAAATAATGATGATGATAATAGTAATAGTAATAATAATAATAATAATAATAATAATTATGATGATGATGATGATTACTATTATTATTAATATTATTATTATTATTATTATTATTATTATTATTATTATTATTATTATTATTATTATTATCGGATAACATTCTGTAGTGTTAAAAGCACCGTACATATTTTAATGATGAAAATGTAAACGGTGTCTAGGTTTAATTGAACGCGTAACGGTAGGCAGCTATAACGGCGAGTATTTTAACTGAATATTAATCGGCCGACATTCGATCAATGTTGTTTGACGTATATTTAAACATTCACGAGCATTATCATAAAGTAACGCGTTGTTAATATATCATATATCGCCCAAGTCCGCGACTCGTGCTCATATTACGAATATTCATTCTCTGACCGCGTTTTTGGAATGTTTCAATAAGCAAATTATTATCGGGAAACATAAAATTAACTTCTTTCTCTCTCTCTCTCTCTCTCTCTCTCTCTCTCTCTCTCTCTCCCTCTCCCTCTCTCTCTCTCTCTCTCTCTCTCTCTCTCTCTCTCTCTCTAAAGTCAGAGAGAGAGAGAAAGAAATTTTTTTCTCGTCGTTTCTTTTTCTTTCTTTTCTTTTCTGTTTTGTTTGTTTTTTTTCTCCTCTCTTTTCCGTTATTTTCGAGCGATCGCGTTTACTCAGCTCGTTAAGAGAATTCAATATTAGGCAGGCGGATTCGCGTGGCTCTGCTCTGCTCTGCTCGGCTCGGCTCGGCTCGGCTTGGCTCGGTTCCGTTCCGTTCCCTTTCGGCTCGTTCTACGCGTTAAGGCAAGCCGAATGATTTTCTAGTAATTACGATGCCGGGCGATGATTCGCGTGGGAATATGGCAGAGCATGCCGTTCGATAAGCTCCGCGGAACAATAACAATTAAGTCGGCTGACTCGTAATGCCAAAATTTAGTATAAGCACGAACAATGGTTTGCCCCGTTTCGGAGGGAAGGACGAAAGCTCGCCCGACAATAGCCGAGGCGTACTTTCATAAACAAAGGAGAGCTTTCGAGCTTCTTGGGTGAGATCGTAAGGTGCCTACGAAAGAGGTAGGAAAGCTCAAACCAAAGAGAGAGAGAGAGAGAGAGAAAGAGAGATTCGAATGACGAGGGGTTGTTTGTTTCGAACCAACGAAACAATCGTCCCTTTTGCTTTTTACTCGATAATTACTAAATTTAATGAGCGGAGAATTGCTCGCGACTTATGGTCTCTCGAAATTGTATACAACAGAAATTGCTGTCGAATACTCATCTTCTTTCATTCCTTTTTCTCTCTTCTCTTTTATATATATATATATATATATATATATATATATAAATGCCTATACATTTATCCACACACACACACACACACACCTGTATATATTTATATATATATAATTTTTTTTTGGTTTTTCACGTTATTCGTCGTACACGCCCAGAGTTCGGATTCATACGCGATGTCGGCGTGCGCTTTTGAAAAATCGATAGTTCAAAACGGTCGACGATAAATCAGCAGGGCTCGTCGACGAACTACGACATCCGCTTTAAAAGCTCGACGTTCGCGAGACGGGTGTTAAGCGCGCGCCGGCTCTCTTTTTTCGCGGCTCCGAAATATTAGCCGAAAATTGAGCCACGATAAAAAAGGGAGAGAGAGAGAGAGAGAGAGAGAGAGAGAGAGAGAGAGAGAGAGAAAGGAAGGGAGAAAGAGAGAGACAGCAAGATCACTCGAAGTCGACGTCATCAAAGTCGTTACGAAGCACGGCATGCATGCTCGTTAATGGATAAACGGTGCTCGTTTATCGAAAAGCTTGAACGAGAAGGAAGGATAAAGAGAGAGAAAGAGAGAAACAAAGTGACAGAAAGAGAAACAACAGAGGGGTAGAGAGAGAGAGAGAGAGAGAGAGAGAGAGAGGATGGTGTTAAGGGTCTAAGGGGATGACGGTGGTGGTAGTGGGCACCCTTAAGAGTTTACGGTATACGACTCGCCTCAGGAGCGTATGATTAAACAACTCAGGTGTTTTATGCTCGGTTCGTGTAGATCGCGTGACCCAACGGCCACATCCGTTTCCGCCTTTACGTACACGGTCAACCCCCGTCTTCGGAGGCCCACCCCTCCCCTTACGCTCCGATCTCCTTCGCCTTAAGGGTTGCACGTTACCATCGGCCACGAAAGAAAGTATACTTTCGACGTATCTCCGAGGCATGATCGCACCCGCTCGATACTCGCGTCCTACTCTACGAGACTCGGAGTCTCACACCGTTGAAATCCATCGCCACTTTTGTATTTTCCTCGAGAGCCTAACTCATCTCGCAGGTTATAAATAATGAAAGTGGTTTTTTCTTTTTTTATTTTTTATTTTTTTTTTTTTGTTTTTTTTTTTTTAGAATAGGAAATAGTTCGCCTCCGGTCTGAAATTTTCCGCTTCGATCGTAAAAACCAAGCGGAGCTTTTTTTCTATTTTTTCTTCCTCCCTTTATCGAGCCATAAATTTATTATACTCCGTATTTTAGATCGTTGTCGATTTGAAACGTCAAGTTAAACCCAAGTACGTACGTAAGTCGTACGTGGTTAAATTCCGTCCCGGGCTCGTCAGAGTTTCGTTTTTTGTCCATACTTCTCGTATGAATCTCGTTAATGCTTTTAGCAAGAGGGGGGAAAAAAAGGAATGTAGCACTTAGTTCTCGATTTAGGTCGAACGTTATGAAACGAAAGGTCAAGGAAGAAATGCCATAGTTTGACATTTGAGCCACGAAATACCATTAACCAACCCCTGTCACTCGATCTCTCTCGCTAGTCACTTTTCTAGCCTTCTTTCTTTCTCTCTCGAACATTTGAAAGTAATTTCATTAAATGAACGACGTAGTTGTTCGATAATTTAATCGAGCCTCCACTTTTCCTCCTTCTTCTTCCTCCTCCTTCTTCCTCCTCCTCCTCATCCTCCTCCTCCTCCTCTTATTCCTTCTATATTCAGTTATACACGTCTATCCGCTTATTCCACCATTAACTTTTACATTTCTCGTTTCTTCGATCGTATATTAATAGTTATTTTTCATAATGGCACGATTTCAAATCGTCCCTTACGAGTCGCGAAACATTATCGAACAATTAAAGCAGTTTAATTAATCAGTCGGCTAACACAATAACGAGCCGCGCCATTCGTATATTTCGACATGAGCAATAGCTAATTGCATAATATCTAATAAACCGTAAAGCGGATATATCGAGAGAGTAATACGATGATTATACGATGGAGTGTCGTTATATTCTACCTTTCAAAATATGCCAACGATTTACGTCGCCCCATGCCGAACATTATCGGGATTTTATTTTTATCTATAACAGTAATCACGCCGATCGATAGATCGATTTAGAGTTAGATCTTGTTATTACTATGGATACTTCTTTTATCGTATATTCCTCTCTCTTTATCTCTCTCTCTCTCTCTACGTGTACTATCTCCTCGTTCTCCTAGCCCCGTCTTTCCCGGCAAACGTCGAGAGCATTCTCATCGCGCGCACACCCTCTCGCCGCTAAACTCGCGAGTTTTCCGAGAAATTAGTCGAGTTGATTTGCATCTGACGTGCACCTCGAGGCACCCACACGTCGCTCGCATAGTTCGAAACTCTGACTTTCCTTTCGCCAAATGTCTCGGCTCTTCCTACGTTAACAGGCGTATACTATCGCGTCAATTATTCTCTTCTCCTGACTGTGAGGGGCCTGAGAAAGAGACAAAGACAGAGAGAGAAAGAGAAAGAGAGAGAGAGAGAGAGAGAGACGGAGTCGTCACTGTGAGTTTCCTATTGGGGGAAGATCCCTGATGATAATCGCAATTAATATCTCCCTCGAAAAGTTATCCTACTTTTTTTCTATTTTTTTTCTTTTTTTATCTTTTCTTTTATTTCGTTGGAAGAAATATATGAGAAAGTAGAAAAGGATCGGAATTTCTTAACTAGCGAATACCACACCACGTAGCTAACCAAGAGAGATGTCGGTGGTTAGAGTTACAGACTTCTGACTTTCATCCCGATTATCTCCAGTCGGCAGATACTAGGCGGAGGTGGTGTTCCAAAGACGTAAGTCTCTGCACGAAGAACTTTCGGCTTAACTCGCTTGTTGTGAATAAGTAAGCGAAGTGTTGCAGAAGTGCTGGTAGAAGTTTTGGAAGAGAGGAGATGAGATGAGAGGAGAGGAAAGGAAAGGAAAGGAAAGGGAGGAGAGAAAGAGAGAGAAAGAGAGGGAAGGTGGTGGCAGCCCGCGCCCCTTCAAACGCGAGTTGGGCCGAACTCGAATTAAATTGTTATACGGATGAGCTGCCACGAGGAAAGAGACGTTTTCTTCCTTGTGCGTGAATCTTTCATTAGCTACCTACCTAGCTAGCTACTTTGGTTTTCACTCGATCTAGGAAGGAACGTGTTCGGAGTATGAAAAATTCCTTTATATCTTACTTGTGATCGCATTCTTGACAGGAGAAACATTCCAGATGATAGACGTTAGTTCTTGCTCTCATTACCATCTCGAACGCCGGTATGACTTTGTTACACGCCGCACAGTAGCCGGTGTTTCCGAAGAGCCTGGACAGAACAAAAGAAAGAAAAAAAAAAAATAATAGAAAGAGTAAGGAAAGAAAATGGAGAGAAATTATTTTCTATCGTACGACTACGCGGATACGGGCGTAGGATCCTCGAGACGTGGGACAAAGAAAAATATTAATTTTGACACCGACGCGAGATCCCCGAGCAAAATCGTACCCCGACGAACCCACCCCCCGCTCTCCCCGCCCTCCCCGTCGATCGTAACGAGTGGGCAATAAAAGCTCATGGGGGCATCGACGACGAGTATGTGTAGTCCTCAAATATTGGGCCATTAATAAAGGGCACGAATGGCGTTTCTATAGGCAGACGCTACGGCACCTGCCTGCTTTCCCTCGGGAGCTCGGGTAATCTCAAACCCGCCGCTTTATTTGCCTCGCTTGTTTAGACGAGAATGTGGATGTATTCAATAAGGGAAACTCATCTGTAAAATTCGATTTGTTTTTTTATACCTCCGGCTATATTCGGCTCATCTTTTCCTTGTCCTCTCCTTCCGTTCGCTCCCCACCCACCCCCTCGCCCCGTACCCCACACCTTTCTTTATTTTTCATCCTTCGCGCGTTGACTCTTTCATTTCCCGACTAATATAAGACTTACCTCAAGTAATCCCTTTTGCAGAGAATTAGATTGGCCTTTGTGTAAAGCGTAGAACCGACCTCTCCCAGTCTGCAATCGCAGCAACCACATTTCAAACAGTCTTCGTGCCAGTACAGGTCCAAGGCTTTCAATAAATACCTGAAACGACAACGAACGAACGGCGAAGAAGTTATGATGTTTTTTTTATTTTTTTTTTTTGACGTTCTCGTGCGTTTCGAGAGTCTCGCGTTCCTTTTTTAAAATAAACGAATCGTCGACTAACCTTTCCGTGATAGTCTTGCCACAGCCAGCGCATTCCTGCTGAGTCGCCCCGTTTTTACTACTTGGTTCATTCTTGCTCACGTCCATCATCATCTTTTTATCTCCGATTCCCCCTCGGAGATCTAATCGACTGAAAATAAAGAAACGAAGAAGGATCATAATCCTCGAAGTTTGCCGAACGAACGAATAAACGTATGTACACTCGCGTCCCTTTTAACAAGTTTCACCGGCATCTGGCACTAGAACGCGTCGGCTTGTCTATGAGTAATTAGAGTTACGGCTCGAGAATTTAACCGCGCGGTTTGGTACCATCTGTGTCCGAGCGTGGGTGGATTTCTCTCTATCCTCTCCCTCCCTCTCTCTCTCTCTTTCTCTCTCTCTCTCTCTCTCTCTATCTCTCTTTGTCTCTTTCTCTCACGATGCGGTCAGAGTTTAGAATCGAATTAGTTTGACCCTCCCTCCACTTATTCCGTGCTTAAGCGTCACCAGCTTCTCGAACCAACCAACGAACCAACCAACGAACGAACGAACGAACGAACTAACTAACGTCCTGTATTTTCGAGTAAGGACATCGTCCTAGAGTTCTTCGACGAACGTTCCATCCACGTTTCGTTGATCACTCGCATTTCCTTTTGGTCCTAGTTCCTTCTTTTCTTTTCTTATTTTTTGCATAGGATATCGATGGGACGTTGATACGAGACGATATCTATAAAGGATGTTTCTAAGGAAACGGATACGATTCGAGGCACCCGGTATATATTTACGAGTACACTCGCTATGAGCAAAGTTCGTGCGGTTTCAATATGTTCTCTCTCTCTCTCTCTCTCTCTCTCTCCCTCCCTCCCACCCCCTCCCCTGTTATAGCCTGGACACAATATCACGAGGACCTTGTTAATATCTTCCATGCGGTCGCGACTTCGGAGACAAATATTAATACTTAAGAGGAGTCCTTTGATCGGTTTAATTGCAAAAGGTCGAGAGAGTTTCGGTGTTTCGTCTTATTTCGTTGGCTACGCGATTCTTAACTAAGTAGGTAATTATAAAACATATATGTATGGAAAATTTGTCAATTTATCAAAGATTTCTTAACGATTAATATGATAAAAGGATATATCTAAATTTGATCGTAGGATTAATCTCGCGAAATTTAATAGTGGAAACGTGTTTTAGCGCATTAAAACGTAGAACCGTCAGTCGCGAATTGTGCCGACAACGCGTTTGGATTACCGTTGTTCCATTATCGTTGAAACGAGAGCAACTTCGGTTACGAGAATCACAACGAGGCGAGTTAATTAATCGAGTTGAATCGATTATACGCTTTACTCCCCGCCCCCGCACCCGTCCCCGCCCCCGCTCTCTACTCCCCCAACCTCCTTCTATACCGGCTACCGATAAATTGAGTTCGTTATAAATAATAGTACAATAATTATTATTCGTAAGCGTGCAAGCCCTACCACCTATGAAAGAGGAGGGTAATGATTAATGGAATAACTAACCAGCGTAGGGGTGGCTAAATTATGCAAACTATTAAATCCGCTCGCGCACAAAGTTTCCCCACATAATAATTGCGTGACGAATGTTTCACCGTTAAATCCATGCGAGTCAAGTCCACGAGGAATTCTATCTTATCGCGGAATTACGTTTACGCGGGAATTTTCTTCACGGTCGGTGGTCCCGCTCGAATTAGCCGTGTGGCTCTACTTTTATTTTATTTCTTTTTTTGTTTTACGCTTTTCACACGCGATCCCTTCAATGAAAATTATTCGATGGTTAATTCGTTGTCGACGGCGTCGTTGGAAGGATGTATCGAGATTAAATTGCGATCGAACGTGTAGAATCGTTGTCGGTTACGTTAGATAATCGTAGATGTTCGTTGCGATAGAAAATTAATATATATTTTTTTTTCTCTCTCTCTCTCTCTCTCTGTCTCTCTGTCTCTCCGTCTCTTCGGCCGATACGAAAGTAAGAAGAAATACATGAAAAATCCTTGACGAAAAACGCAGCTACTCGGTAATAGGTAGGATTTCCCTTTGAATGACTCGCGACTAGTTTGTTGTGTATCGAGGAAAACGGAAGTAAGTTGAATTACATATGCCGGCATTCCAAAACGGGGAAATTCCTGCGGACTCCGACCTGGATTCCAACGAAGACCTCGGAAACCTTCGACGACCCTGCGCGGCCAGTCGATTTCCACTTTGTTCTGCAATTTGCGTGAAGGCACCACGTCTCCTACTCTTACTCCTTTCCTCTCTTCTACGGTGAAAGTACCACACTGAGGAGGGCTTGAAAAACCGGGCATTGTTGTGGCTCCCTCAAAGCTTTGTTTCAAACGTTGCCGTGCCGGAAGTTCGAACCCCCTTACGAGGGTGAGAATGTGAACTAGTAAAAGAGAGAGAGAGAGAGAGAGAGAGAGAGAAACGCAGAAAAGACGAACGGAACGCGAGCAAGTTAATTCTTCGAGTACGTAACAAAACATCTACACACCCCATTTTTCTTTCTTTTTTTTTTTTTGTTCTCATTTTTTTCTTCCGCGATACAACAAAGGATAAAGTACTTCAGAGACAGAGAAAGAGAGAGAGAGAGAGTAGAGAGAAGATGATAAGCTCTCGAAAGGTTGTTCTTCTCTTAATTAAGTACATTTCCGATAAGTACGTTCATGCGTTTCCGGGTAATTACTTCATCTCCGTGTTCTACGCACGTTAAATTCATGTTTGGTAATTTAATCGGGCCGAGTCAAAGGCATTCACGAGTATGTATATATCGAATTTTCTAATTGGTATTTATCCGTGGTTACTGCGGAAAAAGGCAGTATACATACCACGTATGTACTATTTAACGTGGTCAAAAAGTCAACGGAGCAGACGCGGAATGGTTCGTTGGAACGTAACGAGAGAGAGAGAGAGAGAGAGAGAGAGAGAAACAGCGAGTTCATAACGAGAGACGTTCCTTTCGAAAGTAGCTCGCATCGTTGGCGATCCGTTCGTCAGGTACGTGATTGGATCATCCACGGACGGTGATCTTCAAAGCGACGATAATTCGATTATCCGCTACACGTTTGACAACCGCTAACTCGGCTGTTGTAAGCCGCCGGCCCTGCTTGAAAAGGCGGCCTAAGAGCTACCTCTTTGCCCTATCTCTCTCTCTTTCTCTCTCTCTCTCTCTCTCTCTCTCTCTCTCCGTTCATCTCCGTCACTTCCCTCTTGCGTCAGGTTAGTGCGTTTTCCTTTGTCGAATATTCTCCCACGCTCATGGGAAATAAAGCTGTCACTTCGTATAACAACTTGCAAGGCTCCGTTAAAACGTTCACCTTTTGTTAAAGTTCCTCGTTGAAAGCGTAGATATTAACGTTCTATTCGAGTCCCTTAATTCACCGAAAGGAATGATACTTCGAGGATTCGTAATTATCGGAGTTGTTCGTATTAATTTTCGATCGATATTTGTATCGGCCGTAGTAATTTCATAAACGTAGACGTTAAAACTCGTCAATGAACCAATAGAGGAACGAAGAACATGAACGTATCGTTGTAAAAAAGTAGAAAGAATGTAGAAAAGGAGTTGGCGCTGGTCCGTTATCGACTTGGCTGGGCAGTCTCGATGCAGTTCTCAAGGCTCCGCCCTTGCTGCATTCGCGACAGCCTCTCGGTGCCACCCACGAGATCGTCGAACGAGGAGTACCCACCTCTTCCTATCCCTCTCTCCCTCTCTCTCTCTCTCTCTCTCTCTCTCTCTCTCTCTCTCTCTCCTTCTTCTCCTTCTCCTTCTTCCACCATCGTATCGACCACCCCCCTCGCGCGCGCTTTCCCTCGAGCATCCCCCGCGTCGTGAGAACGCACGTTATCGCGTTTACATCGAGCGAATCTCTCCGTGCAAAAGTTTTCTGTAGAGAGTACGAGCTTGCGAACGAACGAACGAACGAACGAACGAGCTAGCCAGCCCCTTTTGTCTTCAACAACGCTGCTGCAATACAGCGTCGTTTCTCTTACTTTCCGAGAGAGAGAGAGAGAGAGAGAGAGAGGGAGGGAGAGAGTGAGTCCGGTGAGTCGGTCCATTAATTAGGCGGGCCACATTAAGCCAAGCATTAATATACTCGGCTGGTTGTTTTGTTTTATCCCGCAGGAAGGACGTAACCTTTCCCGGATGCTGAGGAGAAAGAGAAATAGAATGAGAGAGATAGAGAGAGAGAGAGAGAGAGAAAGAGAGAGAAGGATGGCAACGGGGTTTGAGGAGTAAAGGGGGGTGGACCGGTGGTGTAGCTTCGCCGCGGGGTGGCCCGCAAATTATTTTGCCCGCCTTATCCCAAGGGACTGTTTAAATTCTGTAAATCGTCTCTCGAATCCTCTGAGCCAGCTTCCTCCTCCTCTTCCTCCTCCATCTCCTCCTTCTCCTCCTCTTCATTTTCCTCTCTTTTATCCGAGCAATAGCGGCTATGGCCACTTTGGAGAAATTAAGGAGATAATCGACCTTATCCTTACGTTATTTCGACCTCGAATGGCTGGAACGAGATTCAAAGGTAGAACACTGTGACAATAGTCGTACGCGTAGTTAGCCGAGAACGACGTAAGTTCGATTATGGGAATTTCGACTCAGATATTCTTCCAACGTTTTTGTCGCGTTTCTACGTCGCTCGTATCATCGTCGTTCGCGAGAACGGACGAGTATGGATCAGGACGAAAAGATATCACTAAAGACGATCGTCGTTTTCCTCCTCTCGTTATTCGGAATAATCATCGAACTCACCTCCCATAAATCCACGTGTTCTATCTGCATCTCGGCTAAGCCTAGTTCGTTGTATACCGAAGAGCGCGAAGATTTACGTTTTCTCCTTGATGCTCTCAGTTAAATCGGCTTACTCTGTGCGTTCGAAATGCCGTGCAGTTACGGCAAGCAATGGCAGCAACGAGACCGGCATCAGCAGCAACAGCAACACGGAAGCAGCACGTAGGTGAGAGATAGAGATAGAGATAGATAGAGAGAGATAGAGAGAGATAGAGAGAAGAGCGCGTAATTTAACGGGCGAAAGGAATATTTCCCACGGAATAAATCTCGCGTAACAGCGCCAGTGAAATCCTCGTTTACCCGGTATTCAACCCTTGCTAATGGGGGTAATTTAAGGGATGTTTTAAGCGCCCTCGGGCCACACGTGAGCCGCACAAAAAGTTCTCCACGTATTACGAGCACGGCCCGCTGTAATCGCGCATTAGCATTCCGAACGAGCCGAACGCTTAAAACTCCACGCTTCTATTCTCTGTATGTCTGTCTCTCTCTCTCTCTCTCTCTCTCTCTCTCTCTCTCTCTCTCTCTCTCTCTCATTCTCTCTCTTTCTCTCTTTCTACGGGTGACAAAGAGGACGGAAGAAAACGTTCGTCGTTCGAGCGATACCTGAACGAGAACGGTTTTGCTCCGCTTTTTCTTTTCCCTTTTTTTCTCACTCTCTCTCTCTCTCTCTCTCTCTCTCTCTAACTCTCTGTTTCCCCGTTAGAACGAGTAAAATGTAACGACGACGTCTCATTTAGTTTCTTTCTAAAATGGAAATTCGTCAAAAATAGGGATAAAGGGTATATATGTCCATTTAAAAATGCGTACGAGAAAGAGTAATAATAACGACGACGACGACGAAGAGAGAGAAAGAGAAAGAGAGAGAGAGAGAGAGAGAGAGAGAGAGAGAGAGAGAGAGAGAGAGAGGACCGTGAGTTTAACGAGTTCTTTCGCGCCGATAAACGCGAACTGCCCTGTACTTTCTTTCTTTCTCTTCTCTTCTCGTTCGTTGGTAGGCACGGAGGGTTAATGAAATTCTAGTCAGGTCGTGGAATTCTTTCGTCAGGTGGCGATGCCACACTGGGGTCACTTCACCCTCGACTTCCTGCGTCCCTTTTCTCTCTCTCTCTCTCTCTCTCTCTCTCTCTCTCTCTCTCTCTCTCCCTCTCTCCCTCCCTCCTTTCTCTCTCTTTTAAAGGGAACGCTATCTGGCTTAGTCGTCGTCGTCGTCGTCGTAGTCGTCGTCGTCGTAGTAGTTGTTCCTCTCCTTGTAGAGAGTAGTCGGGCTACTGCAGTAGGTGGTGGGAGTACGTAGTACGTTGGTAGTGTGGCAGAGAGGGTCTCGTGGTTGAAATGGGGTGGTGCGCAGTCAGATTACGTTAAGCTATGCCCGTACGTGCTCGCATGGAAGTTCCACCCCCGAACCGGCTTTGCCACCCGGCCTGGCAAAATGTATTTATTGTTGTTTGTCCAGCGTTCTGTATACGGCCACCGTGGGAGAGAGGATGGAAGGCAGAGCGAGGTGGAGGAGGAGGTGGAGGAGTAGGAGGAGGACGAGGACGAGGACGAGGACGAGGACGAGGACGTCCTGCTACCATCGTCCTTGTTGCTGGCTCGGGGCTTTGCTGGGAGAGTTGCAAAAAAAAAAAAAAATATTGCCCGGGCGAGGGCACCGACGATGCCGAGCATAAATTTAAGTGACGCTAGCACCTATCCGCCTAACGCCCTCGTATCTCTCTCTCTCTCTCTCTCTCTCTCTCTCTCTCTCTCTCTCTTTGTCTCTCTCTCTCTTTGTCTCTTTCTCTTTGTCTCTCCGAGAACACCCTTTTTCCCTGCTCCATCTCTTTTCGATTTCAATCCGTAAATACACCTCCACCGTCCTCCTAAATCAATCCTCCCGCTATACCAAGAACACTTTACTCTTCTTTTGCTTTTGATAAGGAGGAAAACGAATAAACGGTAAAATAAAATAAAAAAAAGAAAAAGGAAAGGATGAAAGGAAGAGAAAAATCAGAGGGAAAACATTCGTAGATTCGTCGCTAGGTACGACGACAAAAGGGGTCGTAACTACTTCGGAAACTTTTATCTTGCAGGATTAATGGATGGATTAAAGTATTTGCGGCAGGATACGGGCTGATTGGGGTAAATCGTGCTGGGATTAGAACTTGATTGGCTAATTTGTAAGTGTCCCTGGCAGCGCAGTACCGGCGAGTTAACGATCGATCGAACGACATTCTCTTTCTCTTTCTCTCTCTCTCTCTCTCTCTCTCTCTATCTCTATCTATCTATCTCTCTTCTCGTCTTCTACTATTCGACGATACGTGATAAACTACGAGACTCTGAAATCCAATGGAAATTCGAATACGATCGATTCATCGAGTGTCCCTTTTCTAAGCTCGATATCTTCCGTATCAAGAGATTAGATATTCTCTTTCAAAAGGCAAACGCGCATCAAGGTCTAAGGGCCGACACCCATTAAGATTGTGCAAAGCAACCGTAGACGAGGTCATTCACGGATCGTTCCGTTCCTGAGAGTACTATCTTTAGTTGGCCGAAGGAACTTAATGTGCGGGCTGCTGACCACACCGGACTGATTTACATCGCGTCCCTTTCGTAGAAACCGAAAGGGCACCAAAGGGAACTTTTGCGGTCGAGCCAATGTACGCGCGGGTATATCCTAGGTTTACTCTCGTTCAGTTTCATAGATCACGGCGAACCTTCGAGGATCGAAGCAACGAATCTTTTCGTCTTTCTGCGTTTCCTACGAGTTATTTTCTTTGTTTGGAATTTTTTTCTCTCCCTCTTTCTTTCTTTCTTTCTTTCTTTCTTTCTTTTTTTTTTTTTTTTTTTTTTTTTTTATAAAGAAACGACGAACGGAGAATCTCCCGGAAAAGAAAAGGCACAAAGGGATATTTCGCGGGTAAAAGGGAGGTAAAAAAAGGGATAATGGAAAATGGAAACAGAGAATCGCATACTCTCTCGACCCTCGTTTCGCGTCTGATCGATGTTTCGAAATATTTCCAAACAGAAGTGAAGCGTCCAGACGTTCGATGCCCGTCGTCCCGGGCGCTTCCTGTCTCCTTACAATTCGCAGACAGTTCCTAGCGGAGTATAGCAGCAGTCGTAACAGGGACACACTGTGTACAAGGGAGGGGGGGGGACAAAACGTGGAAACCCGTCCGTCGCTTTCTCTCTCTCTCTCTTTCTCTCTCTCTCTCCTTCTCTTCTCGTGATGATGGACTCGCGAAAGATAAGGGGCCATTCATGACAAAGACAAAACGTCGCGCTGCTCGCGTCCCTTTGCTTTACTCGTCGCTTTGCTCCACCTCTCTCTTTCTCTCGTGCGCACACACACACTTTACTCGTCCCACAGTGCGATCGTTCGTTTACCACCCCGTTCGAGGAGACAATGAGAGTGGAAACTTTTATTATTAATGTTTCGCGGGAAGATAACGAACGTGCCTGCTCGCTTTTTCCCTCTCTCTCTCTCTCTCTCTCTCTCTCTCTCTCTCTCTCTCTCTCTCTCTCTATGTTTTCTTTCCCATCATCCGCACGAATTTATCCTAATCGTTGTTCTTATCTCGGATAAATTTTTCCAAAGAGAACGTATCCCGCGAAATTTCAACTATCTCGTTGATATCGCGTTTAAGTTTAGAAGAAGTTTAGAAGATTATATATATATATATATATATATATATATATATATATATATATATGTATATATTAATAAATATATATGTATATGTTTTTGTTGTATTTGCATTTATATCCCCTCGTCAAAAAGGCAAGCGTACCGGGAGCCTTTCTATCAAAACGTTCGCGAAACGTTCTCTGAAGCGTGCTCTTACGCGCGGACTAATTCGACGCTCGGAGTTCCGTGAGCGATTTTAATAATGATTTAATTAGCATTCCTATGAGCCGGCATAAATCAAACGAGCGCCGCGTGCTCGAGGTAGACCGAGATCGGCCGTAAGGGAAAGAGAGATGGAGATAGAGAGGAAAACGCCCTAAAGAATGTTTATTAATCGCTTCACCTGCCCGTTTGTTGGCCTTCCAACTCTTCCGTCTTTCTCTCTTTCTCTATCTCTATCTCTCATTCCCGTTCGCTCTTCATCTTTTTCCACCTTTCTATTAGGAAATTTTACGTTTAATTAAAGGTCATAGCCCTCCTAACCCCGCCATGGATCCTCTGTTGCCTCCACCCTTTTTTTTTTTTTATTTCTCTCCCACTAAGAAAGTTAAGAACGGTCAAAAATGCGTCCATCTTTTCACGTGGCGATGCCAGCCAAGCGGAGTCTCTAATCTTCGCGAAGATAATATCCAAAGGAGAGGGTGAGGGGGATGAAGAAACGAGCATGTATATTCTCCGGTTAATTCTCCGACGGACTCGAGAGTTGGGCGATTCATTCAAGGTGGTTTCAAGCTCGACCGAGTGCCAGACGAAGGTCCAGACTCTCGGAAACATATTCTCGAGCGTTTCGTTGCTTGAGTTCAGAGAGAGAGAGAGAGAGAAAGTGAGAGAGAGAAAGGGTGAAGCTGAGCTCGAGAGATAATGTTACTAACAACGTAAATAAGGAAGAAGCGGTTTACTGTCTAGCAATGAAGATATTCGACGTAAGCTCGGCATCTCGAAAGTTACTAATAATTCAACAAATTCCTAGTAGTAGCGAAGATTCATCGCATGTAACGTTATTATTTAAGCGCGTTAAAAAAAAAAAAAAAAAAAAAACAAAAAAATTTATATATTCTTTCTAACTCGAGAGACTTTTTCTAATGGAAGTTTCTTTTTTTTTTCTTTCTTTCTTTCTTTTATTCGTCAAATTTATCCCGAGCGATCGTTTCTCGTTGATTTATCGTCGTCGTCGTCGTCGTCCTTTAGAAAAGTTTACGTGGAAAGCCAGTAGACGTCCCCGTCCGAGTTGGACGTAAATGTCGAAGAGATTCTCGACGAGTCCCGTTGTTTGGTGGCGGCTTCCCTTCTTCTTTCTTTTTTTCGTTCTTTTTTCCTCTCTCACTCTTTCACTCTCTTTTTCGAAGAGTTCGGTTATTGACCACGCGAAGAGTGCACCTCGTTCGCGAAGGCGAACACTTAATCCGAGTGGTACTCGGTTAAGCTAGTGACAGGAAACGTCAGGGTGCTGCCGCACCACGTGATATATCGCTATTCGCGAGTAAGTACTTTGAGTGTGTGGTGTTGTGTGGTGTGGGAGGTAGGTGGAGGTAGAGGAGGAGGAGGAGGAGGAGGAGGAGGAAGGGAATTGAAGAGAGTGCGAAGTGTGTAGGAGAATGTGTAGAGTAGCCCACGTATACGTAGAGACATCGAACCTTTTTCCTAACAGTGGCTGTCACGAAGGAAAGTTCTGAATCCAGCAGGCTGCGTCGTTGTAGGCCGATACTTGTTGATTCTTTGAAAGCCCGACCGGTTCGTATCGCAAAATCTTCGTTAATTTTCTTTACGAAGAGAAATAAATATATATATATATATTAAGAATTGTTCGAACGGTATGTACGTACACGCTTCATTGTGGCGTGTTAGAATCGGACGTGAGGTATATCCTAATTCGACGATTCCAGCAGATCTGCTGCGTTAATTAGTCACGCGATAGAAGCGTCGATACACTCGATCGACCCAGGCCGGATTTCTGGCGCAACGTAGGTAGGTATATGCGAATTCATGGCTATCGGAGCGAATGGAAGGGCTGAAGAGAGAGAGAGAGAGAGAGAGAGAGAGAGAGAGAGAGAGAGAGATACGTATATATGTACGTATGTATACAGTGTGTGCGTGTGAGAGTCTGGGACGCAACCGATAGTGGCAAACGTTCGTCGCTGACGTAACGTCGAGCGTGCGCTTAATACGGTAATTATGCGGCCGTTTATGGCCCGGACAACCGAGATCCTTCTGCCAAGTCAGCCTTTGCTTAGGACCTAAACGATTCACCACCACTATCATCGCACCCCTTAACCACCCACTGCTACCCACCCAAAACCACCTTCTCCTCCCGCAACACATTCGCCTAATCTCTATCGACGTAATCCCTCGACTTGGATTTCGTGATCTCCTTTTAAAGTAACGCTCGACGTTTAATCTTCTTCCTCTTTTACGATCGTTTCGAATTCTTGCTCTCTCTCTTTCTCTCTCTCTCTCTCTCTCTCTCTCTATGTTTTTCTTTTTGTCCTTCGCTATCCATAAAATATCTGATGAATATTTTACGCGTTAGGAGCGCGCGTGTATCGTTTCGAACGACCATATAGGTATCGATAATCCAGGCGTGAGCTTTACCAAATCTCCGAAATCTCGATGGATGAGAGAAAGAAAGAGAGAGCGAGAGAGAGAGAGAAAAGAGTGGAATCGAAATATCTGGCCAGGGGAAGAAGTTAGAGAGAGAAAGAGAACGGTTAGGTGGACGAGGAGATACGAAGTCCGACTCGATCGAGATCGAAATGAAAAAGGAAAAAAACAACGCGCGCGGGCACACACACAAAAAAAAAAGAAAGGTCAACGGAGTTATTGTTTTCGTGATGAATGCACATAAAATAATGAAAACCTCGAGAGTTAGAGCGAGAGAGAAAGAAGAGGAGTACGAGAGAGAGAGAGAGAGAGAGAGAGAGAGAGAGAGAGAAAAATATATCGCACGTAATACGAGCGACAGCGCCATAGGGGTCCGCGCACTTCGCGTATATCCAAGAGAAAACTATTGTCCACCATAACGCAACGGTTTTGACTCCCCATAGGACGAAATTATTCCATCCGACGATACTTCGGATTTATCGCAAGTTTAACATTACACAGAAGTTGGAAACGGCGCAAGGGATTCTGCCGGATATTTATACGGTTTGGATGCACGCACGAGGATCACTCTAATGGTTTTATTATACTGATACCCATGGGATTTCTTGGTGCACGCATTCACGCCCGCGGTCGAGGCCACCACCACCACCACCACCACGATTTCCGCGGCCGTGGCATCGTCTCCTCGGAATTCGCAACTGCGAATCCCTCGCGACGGGGAGGGTCGTGGAAACCTTTTTTTTTTTCTGGTTCTTTCATTTCTCTTTTCAAAGAGTACACACGAACGCACGTACGTATTATTCGAACGCGTCGATCATGTCGTCTCGATTCGATAAGATCGTTCCAAGTAGACCAATAACGGATTTTCGATAGACGAAGTGATACAAAGGAATAGAGAAACGAGATCGATGTTAGATATAACCGAACGAAACCGTAGAAAACCGCGTGATGATTAAAAACGAAAGACGGATTACTAATGAAATCGAATAACGAACAACGAATCCCATTGTGATAAGAGAAACGTTAATATTATCGTTTACTCGGAAAGATATTCTTTTTATTTCCGTGCCTCTCTTCCACGAGGTACGCGCAAGGTCGGATACCACTTTAAGGGTGGAAGAATGCCAGAGAGAGAGAGAGAGAGAGAAAGAGAGAGAGCCAGCCGATGAAGGTTCTGAAAGGCGGTTCCGGCACATCTTTCCTATCGAGAAAAACGATTTATCATCCGGCCCGTTCCATAGGAATATTGAATACGACAAGATAATCTCTCGACACCCTTCTTTGCCCCTTCCTAGCAGCACCTCTCCTCCTCCTCCTCCTCCTCCTCGGCCGCAAACCCAGCGAGTTCGATCTGTACGTTGTCGGTGATGATAGTGGTGTGGTGGCGATGGTGGTGATGGTGGTGGTGGTGGTGATGCCGCTACTGCTGCTGCTGTTGGTGCTGCTGGTGCTGCTGTTGCCATCGCCCGCAAAACCACCCCCGTAACCCCCGCGACAGGCTTTTCCACGGAGAGAACGGTGGGTAACGGTTGTGCTTAATGTACCGCACGGGCCGATAAGCCGTTATACCTTCGTGACGTAACCTCTAGTTTTTGCCTGGCAAAGCGGGCTCCAGACTCGTCTATCCCTTCTCTCTCTCTCTCTCTCTCTCTCTCTCTCTCTCTCTCTCTCTGTCTGTCTGTCTGTCTCTTTGTCTGTCTCACTTTTGACGATGTGCTTTGGACGATGACAGCTTCTTATCGGCTAACCAAGCTCATTTCGTATCTACCATTGGCTCGTCCATCATTCAAATTCCATCGATAAACCATAACTCATAATAGGTTATATCGAGATCAATTTGAAAATCCAAGAGACCTTCGTACGAACGTGTTGGGAACAATTACAATCCGATAATTTATCAGTATTATCTTTGGTGATCATCGGCAAGTATTTCTTCGATCCTCTCTCTCTCTCTCTCTCTGTCTCTCTCTCTCTCTCTCTTTAAAGGACACAAGTTCCTGAGATAGCACTCGAGATCTCGCGACTTAATTATGCTGAGTTTCCGAGCGTGGATCCGAGCAGTTATGCTAATCCAACCTTATTAATAAGAGGACTATAGAGGGTAGTAGCTAGGTGGGATAGCTTAAGAGACAGAAACAGAGACAGAGAGAGAGAGAGAAAGTCGAGATATCGTTGGGTAGAGATCGGCGTACGAAACTGTTAGTCCTAACCCCTTCGTTAAATCCTTCGATCCGTTTCAGTAGCCTCCCTTTTTCCACCCCCTGCCCTACGATGGTCCATATACACCCTGAGAAAACGCCCCTTTACCTTCTCCCGAGTACGCAAAGTAAGCGAGATTTCTCATATAATCGTTTTATCCCTCGTTTACTTTCGGAGACCTTCTCTCGTCGAGACTCTCTCTCTCTCTCTCTCTCTCTCTCTCTCTCTCTCTCTTTCTTTCTGTCTGTCTCTCGTATATCCGGAATTAACGGGAGAATGCTCGCGATTAATTAAGACCGACAGCTTTCTACCTCCTTCGCACGACTCCGAGACACTACGGATATTTCGTCTCCGTTCTCCCTCTCTCTCTCTCAATCTCTCTCTCTCTTCTCGAATCTTATTAGTTCTTTAAACGAAATGCATTTAGTTCTTTAAACAAGAGATGCATTTCGTTCCCTTTTATTGTCAAGAAACCTAACGTAAACACACAATGGGCATTATTATTTTCGTCTGATAAGTTTGAGAGAGAGAGAGAAAAAGAGAGAGAGAGAGAACAAAACAAAACAGTGATCGTCGATCGCGCTTTGTGGTCGAATCACCGGCTGGACAAAGGTGCCGTCAACGTTTTGACGATACACCGTCGGCTTTGAATAACCTCGAGCGACACCGGTGTCGGAACACGAGTGGATCGTTTTTGACGAAGAGTGAGAGAGAGAAAGAGAGAGAGTGAGAGAGGGAGGGAGGGAGGGAGGGATAGAGTTTATCGACTATTGGGAATTTTTCCGATTCGTCTGGACGTCGATAATTTTTTTCGTTAACGATCCTATAAATTCAGAGAGAAAGAGAACGAAATCGTTTACGAGGAGAGATAGAATTTACAAAAGAAAGAGAAGCGTACTTTTTAAAGAAAGAGCGAGAATCGAGGGTTCCCCGAAAAGGGGTGGACTTGCATGGAAGTGGAAGAGGGAGTGTAGGGTAGGGATGGTGTTAGTTTCCGTAGCATTGACGGGTCACAATACAAGCTTCGATATCGTCGACACCTCCCCTAGCTTTCTCACTCTCGCTCTCACTTTCACTCTCTGTCTCTGTCTCTGTCTCTCTCTCTGTCTCTCTCTCTCTCTCTCTCTGTGCAACCCTTCGGCACAATCTCCATCGTTATGGAACTCCAACACGAAAATATGGCCAAGGCGGATCTCATTCAACTTCTTCCGGACATCCCGTGATGTTTCTTCTTCTTCTTCTTTTTCTTCTTCTGTACCTTCAAAAAGTATTCCCGTGTTGAGGTCTAGACACCTTTTTCAACTCAAGATATAAAGGTTGAATCGCTCGCGAAAAGATCTTTTGCGGATTCGACGATATCAAAAGAGACGTTTCAAGGGGAAATTTTAATTCGTATTAGATCGCTGGATATTCCGTGTTCACTCATTTATAAAACGTATACGTAGGTAAGCTTAATGGGACACGTTTAAAGTCTCGAAATACGATCGACTATCCGGTCTTCCTTCTTTCTTCCTTCGTTCTTTCCATCCATTCTTAGCCAAACGATCTTTATCGTCTCCGTAAGATCTTAGCGTGGGTTTCAGGAGCGGAACGGCGTTTTGTCCCCCGACCGAAATAGCTTTAATGGGCCGTCGGTTAGCCGTAAGCACGGAGATATCCCATTGTCAGCTCGGTGGGGGCATGAATTCGTCGTGTAAAATCTATTATCGGTTCCCTTATCGTTGCATTGCCAGTGTACAATGGATAATATCGGTGTTAACCGTCCACGAACGAGCGGTGAGTTAGCACGTCGATCGGTGACGTCACTATCAGTCGTTTCCGGCTCACCAAGCAGACAGCACCAAGCGGGTAATCGAGTAAGCGAGCGAGCGAGCTAGCGAGTAGCAAGCTGCTGGTACGATAGCGTGACTCCATTTTTCTCTTTGCATATGGAACTTTGATACGGGTATACTAAACGAAAAACGCGAGTTAAAAACCGTCGAAATCCTAAAGATATTCGTTCGTTATCGGATTGTTCGTTCAATTACAGTAGTAATGACATTGAAACATCCTCCTTCCCTCTTATCTTTCCATCTTTCTCGAGCACGGAGAAAGCTTGATAATCTTCGTTCGCCATACAAAAACGTCCTTATACCGATAATTATCCTTTAGTAGGGCAAAGTCGAAGGATTCGCAGAGCTTCCCGAAGATGATGTATCCCCCCTTGTTCTCTCGAGGCAAGTATATATCCCTCTCTCCCTTCGTCTCTCCACGACCTCTCCCCTATTGTTCGAAAGGCCCGACACGCGTTCGACATTTATTTTCCGGAGTCACTCGTCCTTCATTCTCGACTCTGGTGTATCGCTTCGGTGACACTGGGCCACGACGATAACGATGATCGCTCGGTGATCGTATCGAGATAAAGCTAGCGAGCGAACGAAAGAGAGAGAGAGAGAGAGAGAGAGAGAGAAAACGTATAGATGGATAAGCGTGATAGAGCGAGAAGAGGGTGAGGGAAAGAGATAGACGCAACGGACAGACGCGGAGTAGCGATAGGCGAGAACGGAAAACGCGTACGGCCTGTGACCGAAATCCGGCTAATGGTTTCACTGAATCAAACCGGCCGGCCAGCGTTTAACGGAGCAAACAGACAGAAAATGGAGCGCAACCGCATATAAAGAGTCGATGATAACGAAATGATATATGACTCGACGCGAGAATATAACGGAGAGCCCAGCGACCACCCGAAACCCGTCGGTTCCCTCTCTCTCACTCTCTCTCTCTCTCTCTCACACACACACACACACATTCACTCTTCCTCTCTCTCTCTCTCTTTTTCTCTCTCGTGTGATTGATCGGCCTGCAGATACCATGTGATACTCGCTTCCAGGATTAAGTGAATGCCCTGATACTTAATAATTCCAGAATCCTACGGAAGAATACGAGCTGTTCCCTCTTTTGTTAGCACGTCACGAATGAAAGGAGTGGAGAGAGAAAGAGAGAGAGAGAGAGAGAGAGAGAGAGAGAGAGAGAGAGAGAGAGAGCTTACTTCCGAATCAAAAAGCACGTATTGAGCTTTATCGTAATATAGAAAAAGTTCGATGATACTTCTCGCGGAGAAAAATCGATGAACAAAGAGTTACGTTTTTTCTTTCTTTTTCTTTCTTTTTTTTTTTTTTTTTTTTACAAACTTTTCTTCCCGTACTACTACCACTGCTGTTGCTGTTACTACTACTACGATCGGATCGAATATTTTCCTTTCTTTCGACAACTTATTATGGATTGGAGTTACAACGAACCGAAGAAATGTTCTCTTGGCCATTCTCGAAGATCGCGGGCAGAGGTAACGATCGGAAAATTGAAGAAAATTTCTCATTCGTTTACGCAGACGGCGATGATCGTGAACGTAAATCAGTTTTCAAAAGTATACCTACTACCTGATACTCGACGAAGCGTTCCTTAATTATCCAAAGCGATAATAATGGTAAGGATAATTCGATATTATCGCGTTGTAGAAAGAAGGAAAGAGGAGAAGAGAGGCCACATCCCTATTCGATTAGGTTAAGACGGTCGTAAAGGGCAGTCAAGCGTAAGCCCTGCGAAGAGGATAATATAGTACACTTTTCGTAGGTTGACGGAGATATTTCAACAAAAATTTTGCGCCCATTTTTAAAACGTTACAGGATCGGGCAACGGTCGTTAAGAACTTAACGACAATTCGTCGTATCGTTCGAGAAGAACGTGGTTCTTATTTAAACGACGATAATTTCTTTTGCTTCTCTTCTCTCGGTTTTTTTCTTTCTTTATTTTTTCTTTTATTTTAAGAGAACGAAACAAATTATCATCTTTCAGCGTATTGTTTTATTACATATCACGGAAGAAAGTAATCTCTCTCTCTCTCTCTCTCTCTCTCTCTCTCTCTCTCTCTTTCTCTCTCTCGAAAATCACGCTAAGCGATACGTGACAGAGAGAACGAAAGCTATGGGAGTCTCGTGCGAGCGCTCGTAAACGATCCTATTGCACGATGGCTAAGTAAATGTAGGCGCGGTAAGTTAATTCCCGTGGTATTACTCGCTCGAAGTGGGCCGTTAACAGTAAATAATACTGCAACTATTACCGCCAAATGGCGCCCTTACCGAAGAAATATGGCACTCGTACAAATCGCACTTAAGAATCCACCCCTTCCTCGTGCAATCGTGTGCGAGCAGCTAAGAACAAGAAGAAGAAGAAGAAGAAGAAGAAGAAGAAGAAATAGTAGTAGGAGAAGAAGGAGGAGGAGGGTTTCTCTCTGCGTGGCAGTTACGTCGACACCCCCCGCCTTCTCCTTCACCACTACTTCACCCCTGTACTCTCTCCCTCTCTCTCTCTCTCTCTCTCTCTCTCTCTCTATTTTGGTGAATGTGTCGCTCGCAGACGATCGGTATCGACTACCACTCGTTTGTCTCACGACAAAATTGCAAGGTCCAAGCGTTCGAGGAAACAAAAATAACGTAATCTTCTCATACGTCGCGGCACGTGATCGCGAATTAATTTAATCGATCTCGACGTTTACAGAGAGAACGGAGAGGAGGACGTTCTCATTGCTCCCGCGTACAAAAAGAAACGCTAAACGAAAGTAAATCCGTTAAAAGTTAATAACGACCGTAATGTAATTTCGAGATGACACGTATAAAGGCGGTGGCGTTATTTCTAGTAACGTAACTTCCAACACTCGTAACGAAGGAGTCAAAACGCTTCGTCTAATATTTAACACGCGTAATAGCCGGACACGGAGGTTTAGGATTCCATTAACTATTAAACTCTCTTGCTCGTTAGATCGGTTTAAACGAAGATTTAGTCTACGTCCGGAGAGGTTTACCGGTGGTTACGGTACGTAATCTATAGTCCCAAACCAGACGCGTTGAATTTTACAAAAAGCGAAAGAACGGATTCTCCGGAGGAGACCGTACGTACGTAATATTTTTGATCGTTCTCTGATTCCTGCCGAAAGATCCAAGAAATCGGAGACGCGATCTATTATGTCTTTTCTCTCCATCCCCTCCCACCCCCCGTGCCTACTTAATTATTGACGCCCATGATAAATTTTATTTGGAATTGGATATGTACCTTATTTATATCCGTTCGATCGTCGATTATTCGAGATGGAATGGATACGTGAGCTATATTCGAGTGGTAGCTCGAAATAACGAAATTAATTCGTAGAATTAGAAATCCAACGGAGAAGTCGACGAGAAAGGGGTCGCTTTAGAGACTTTAACGCTCGTCCTCGTGGTCCGAGCTTTGAATAATAGACGAGGAGACATTCGAGAAATAAGCTTCGAAGAGAGAGAGAGAGAGAGAGAGAGATGGGGGACGCAGGATTGGAGACTCGTCTTTTCGTTTATTCTTTTCCCGGAACTTGAGCCGGAAACGAGAACGGAGACGCTAACTCATTTGCGATTCGGTAGGGACTTCCGTCGCGTCGAGTACACACAGCTTTGTTAAAATATTCACGCGACTTCCTTCTTCTCCCTTTTTTTTTTCTTCCTCTTCTTCTTATTCCTCCTCCTTCCTATCTTTTTCTTTTCACGATTTTCTTTCACGTAAAATATATTTCGCTTTTCAATAAATCTCGAGAAAATTCTTCCACGGAATAATTCCGAACGAGATCGCGTACGAGTGATAATTATTATATCAATTTTCCGACAGTAGAAATTCAAAGTATAATTTCCATGATAATTTGCCGCCTAAATGGCGTAAAGTAAACAAGGCCGATCACACAAACGCCTACCAACCGGTGCTTGCTTCCTTTGATGTTTTCTAATGTGCGTTGCTCATTTAACGCACCGATGCCTCGGCAAGCAAAATCATCCGTTATTTGCGGAGCCCGGAAGAGAGAAAGAGAGAATGAGAGAGAGAGAGAGAGAGAGAGAGAGAGAGAGAGAGAGAGAGAGAGCGAGCTTCCATAAAGATTTTCCACGGCGGAGTGAATTTGCTCGTTACGCGATTGGTCGCGCGTGAAGATATTTTTGTGGTCTATTCGCGTGCGAACCCTCAAACCCTAAGGGAAAGTTTAAAAGCGAAGGGCAGAATTATACGCGGAAAATATTTCCAATGTGACTCGTAGGATTTTTTTTTTCTCATTGGAGCGAGAACGCATAAGTGGGTATATAAGTATCGTCCACGTTAAAATCGAATGTTACGTTTAATAACGATATACGATCACGGGGATTATAATCGAATTCTCTCGATTAAAAATCGCGAGTTGAAGATGGCCAGCAGGGGTGCGTGCGTCTCACGAGGGCGAGCGGACCGTTGGCTATAAACGAGTTTCTCGCCGAGGAGATGAACCCTAAGCCTCGGTTGACCAAATTTCCCGAGCAGATAATTGCTTGGGGCTGATCGTACTCGAAAATCGAGTAAGAACTTCCGGGATGTTTCGGTAAAGGATGGATTTCGAGGAGACGAACTTGACCGGCCGTCCCTTTAAAATTACATCGTATAAGATGAAAATTCGTCCGACCGATAAGCGAGTATACATATACATATACATATATATATATATATATATACATATACGCGTTATATAACTACGTCTTAAGGATTAAAGAAAAACAAAGTCGTAGAGATAAGTGCGATCGTAAAGATCGAAAGGTAAATGTCTACAGGTAAAAACCACTGTGGCGTTGGTTTAGCATAAAATGTAAAATAAGCGCCGGCCAGAGCATAAATTGTATTCCCATTAGGAGAGTACCGCTTGGCGGTGGGTAACGCTACTACCACCACCACCACCACCACCATCAACGTGGTTGCCTGCATTTGAATATA
The DNA here is from genome assembly GCA_911387935.1 of Dolichovespula saxonica. Lineage (NCBI taxonomy): Eukaryota > Metazoa > Arthropoda > Insecta > Hymenoptera > Vespidae > Dolichovespula > Dolichovespula saxonica. Next base: position 618,162 of record OU427011.1, read on the forward strand.
GCCGGATTAAAAATTAAATATTACTTGGGAAGGTGGAAGGAGAGAGAGAGAGAGAGAGAGAGAGGGGGGCAGCTAAGTACGTATGTATATATGTATGTATATAAAGTCCGGCGATTAGAGTGTAGCGTAACTGGAATGAAAAATCGCCTTGATATTAATGCGAAGGAAATAAAAAGGTATAACTTTATACTTTGATAATCCATTCGTAAGGTTGTTTCCTAAAGGTAAAACGGTATATAATAAATATATAACGATTAAATACCGATCTTTCCCGTTGATACACATTTGTTCGTCGGCACTTTTAACTTCTAACGCACTCTCACTCGCTCAAACACAACGAGAATATCGAACGGCTCCGATAGTCCGCTCGGACTAAACCTGTACAAAGGGAGAAGGATCGTGGTGGTGTTTGATTTGCGAGCGGGAGAAGGATCGTCGCGCAGCCACTCGCACGCACGTTGCGTCCCATAACCATCCCTCCTGATATATTCAAGTTCATCGAGGCAACTCATGTATCCATCCAGTACGATATACACGTGAGTATCGCGGCCGTTCTCGCGGCAACACGCGAGAGAGATTGAGAGAGAGAGAGAGTCTAAAGTCGCGAAATCGCGTTACGTAGGAACGCTTAACCGCGACATCCGTCATAATAATACGCGAGACAAGCGAGGCATAAAAGAGATCCCTCGTAACTTCTCGTTTGCGAACCTTTTGTTTCTGATATCGCCCCTTAGACCTTGTGCCACGTTCCTCGCTTTCTCGGCCGTACCTCCACCCACTCGAATCCCAAGATCGTTTCGCGCAAACTGCCTTTATGTGTCTCGACGGAGATTCGTACATCAAAGTTTATGGTCTAGAGAAGGATGATTTCGCGAAGAACGAACGAGAAATACACGGGCGTTATTTTTCCATCGCGACACCGTTTTGACCGACTTTAACGTACGTACCTACGTACGTACGTACGTACGTGTTACCTTTAATTTTCCAATTGGAAAGCGAGAAGTGTAACATCGGTAATGGAACGCGTCTAATTTCCAGGGACTCCCTACGACCGTGTATTTACACCGAGAGTGTAAGACAGACAAATGCGTTCTGGTCAGTCTAGGGAGGCCTGGATCAAGAGAGAGAGAGAGAGAGAGAGAGAGAAAGAGAGAGAGAGATTTACAAGTTTAGTTAGCAGCGATCACACCCCCGGGACGTTGCTCGATGGGGGTGGACCAGACTTCGATATGAAGCTCACGAGAGGGCACTCTCGTCGTAGCTCTACGTTCATTCTCTTTAACTTTTCGAGCTCGTCGAAATTTTCTGCGAGATCGCATTTCTCTTCTTCCCCTTTTCCTCCTCCTCCTCCTCCTCCTCCTCCTCCTCTTTTATATCCGTTCGTCTCCCGAAGAAATTTCGCGAGGCTCCGAATTATCGGAAATACTGATTAATGGGAGATAATTTATAGACACGCGACGGTAGTTGGTTCACGTATCCTGATAGAACGTTATCATCCGTGCGTCGTAGAAAATCCCTTTCCCGTCGTTACGTACGACGCCAACAAATCTCTCCCACTTCCTAACCGTTACGAATAGCGAGCCGTTAGAGTGTCATTTTTTCCCTCGTTTATGAATGACCAGCCAACGGATAAACCCGGCCCAGGATATATCGCGCTAGCTCGAACCAACCAAGCCCCCTCTCCTCCCTCTTGGTCTCTCCTCGTTCGCGGCATTTGTTTGAATTATTTTATATCCCACAATTTTTTATTATCAGTATCTCCTTCGTCCGAGGCACGTGTACGAATCGAGAATCACGAGCTGAGTTTCATCTTCTCGTATAAATATTATAAACGTTATAAATATAATATTGTGCGATTCTGTATTATTAAATAGTAACCCGTAGAATCGAACGGAGAATAAAACGAGATAATCAAGAGAGACATAGAGAGAGAGAGAGAGAGAGAGAGAATCACAAATCACCTAGATCGACCACATCCGCCACAGTCGATGATTTTCAAAAGCTTTAAGCTCTCACCCTCTTCGTCTGTCTCCATTTCTCTCCGTATCCCTCCTTCTCGCTCTCTCTTCGTCTCTTTCTGTCTCTCTCGAAGCCCATCGACGCCGACGTCGACGTCGGTTTCGTCGTAGAAACGATGCCCCGTTTCGAGGCTCGGGATCGCCCCGTTTGGCGGTCCAAAACCGCGTCGCATAATGGGAAAATTTGCGTAAACGGCGGGGTCATTAAGCGCTCCCTCTTGCGTGCGAATGTGCGTGTGGCGGTCGCCGATGTGGAGACGGGGCTATAACTCGCGGTAATACCAACCTAACCGTGTACCCATGATTATAACGCTACCAATTAGTCAAGCCGGCTTAGGATGGCAGCTCTGCCCCAGGACAACCCGTTTCTACCTACGTGCTCGTTGCCTCTCTCTCTCTCTCTCTCTCTCTCTCTCTCTCTCTCTCCCCCTACTCTCTCTCTATATACGTGTCTCTCTATGCGTGAATACGTGCGCACGAGCGCAATCTCTCCCGAACCTTCGAACCCAAAATTATCCTTCCGTCCTTCTCTCTCTCTCTCTCTCTCTCTCTTCTCGAACGCGAGACCTCGTGCTGCTATTCCGACCTTGCTAATGATTTCGATCGAATTACTTCGAGCCTTTTTATATTCTACGAGATAATACATTCTATATCGTTTTATCTGGATCGAATTATTCGAACGTATTAAAACCGATGAGAACCCGTCGAAAGAAATCGCAACCTTTTCGTCTTTAGATTTTAGATCGTCGATGGAAAAGGTAAATGATCGTTAAAGAATTATCTGACGTTTGGCAATGCGTCGTCGTCGTCGTCGTCGTCGTCATCGTCGTCGTCCTCCTCCTCTTCCTCCTCCTTTTCCTCGTCGTCCGCAAGTGGCAAGTTTAGTAATTATTTAGCTAAATTGCGAGACGGTTGTACGCGACACCGTTCCCTGCAACATGTGTTTGAAACTGGGGGAAAAATTTTTGAATTAATGCCCCGTGCCATTAATTACGTTTATTAGTCGAAATTGTTCTCGGGCCGTCGGGGAATTTATGTAAATGGAAATCTACGAATCTAGTCCGACGACGAGGAAGAACCGAGTCGTCGTTTGTGGGTGTGGAGGGAAGAGAGGGAGGGTAAAGGAACTCGTAGAAACGAGGAGAGCGAACGATCGTTCGAACGAACGTAACGTCAAACCTTGACGCTATAAAATATCCTAAAGGTATTTCTAGATACGTAAAAATCTCAGATCGATAAAGGGAAAAAGAAAAGAGAGAGAGAGAGAGAGAGAGAGAGAGAGAAGGAATTATTCTATCATTTCGAAAAGCGCTCGTAATGGATAACTCGTGCTTTATTTTCGTCGTTAGCTCGCAGCGTTTCGATATCGTCCTCGTGTATTAGGAACGTTTCGCGAGCCTTTAAAGCGCCCGCGTAAATTGAAAATCTCTGGATGTTCGTATCGCGAACGCGTGTCAGGATATGGGATAGCTTCGAAACGTTTCCCGCGTTTGTTTTTCCGCTCTCTACCCTGGTCGCCTTTTTCCTCCTCGCGTTTTTGGCCCCGGGCAAGACGTACATACGTGTACGTACCTACCATACCTACCCGTTCGTACAAACTACGTGCGTCTACGTTTCAACGTCCGCGTGATAACGTCTATACCGGTATAGATATATATATATATATATATATATATTTAACTGACGTCGGTATACGTACGTAGGTATCAGCTGTTTAATTAATTCTACGTCTCGCACAAATGAAACGGAGAAATATAATACGCGATCTGACAGGTGCGCTACGAGAACGGAAGGCCCTCCGTTGCTTTTTAAAAAGCATCGCGAAAAGCCCTTCGAGCGTCGACAACGCGCCAGTTACGTTGCGAAACCGATGTTTTCCTTTTACTTCCACGTTTCACTTCCCCCCTCCCCCTCTCTCTCTCTCTCGCTTCTTTTTCCCGTCGACCATCCGTCCGAACCGTCCACGTCGATCCCTTTTTACCCTCTTTTTCCCTGTCTTGCAAACTATTTTGCCTTTCGTAACTTTGTTCGAGCTTTCAACTCGATAGGGAGAAAGAAGGAGAAAAAGAAAGGCGAAATATTCTTCATCATTTCCTTTTTATACAAGAGGATCGCGCGTACATTTATATTTAACGTTCGAACGAGTCGAGAGCACAGAGAGAGAAAGAGAGAAACGCATAATTTTCTAGAAGCGAATCAAACGATAAGATGAAGAGGAACGGAGAAGGTTAATTTATGCGATCGCTGTCCGACCAAAAGTGAAAGAAAGAAAAAGAGAGAGAGAAAGAGAAAAAGAGAGGAATTAAATTTAGTATGCCGTTTCGTTTGGAACGTGGACGTTCGTTCCTTCCTCTTTTTTTCTCGCAGCTTTCCTCTCTCTTTCTCTCTCTTTCTTTCTCTCGCACGAGCCAGAGTTTAGCTTTCGATCCTTCCAATCGTGCTTTCCCTTCGGCCACCAATTTCCTTTTATCTCCGTTTACCTCGGACCAACACGTACTACGGATTGCATTTTTAATTCAGATCCGTCGGCTTGCCTGCTACGAGACCGCAGACCGATCGCTGTATTCCTTTTTCCTTCCGTCTCCTCTCTCTCCTCCTTCTTTTTTGTCGCCTCTCCCCTTTTTTCTTCTTCTCTCCTTTTACGATCCGTTCTCGTCGTCTCCCGTTTGAAACTGTAAGGTTGCATCCCGATAGCTATTGCTAGCTTGTATTGCTTTCCGAGAGACTAATCTATCCGTCTACCCGTTTGAATTGATAGCCTTCTCGTGACTACTACTCGTCTTGCGCTCTCTCTCTCTCTCTCTCTCTCTCTCTCTCTCTCTCTCTCTCTCTCTCTCTGTTTCTCTCTCTCTCGAATATCTCCATCTAACTGCTCTTTGGTATTCCGAATGATCGTCCAACGGATATATGTGTATATATAATATAGACACCATAAAGATCGCGATTAACGCTTTATTATCGTCGTGCATTTGCGCGATGTCTAATAATAATTTTAAAACGATAAGTCTAACGTAACTAAAACGATAATGTGAAATCGAGAACAGGAATCGTTCGACTTTATTTCTTATTTCTTTTTTCTTTTCTATTTTTTGTTCCTTTCGGTTTTTCTCTCGACGACGATATAATGCCTATTTGAAAAGTATGAAATTTGGCCTAAACGATTCGTCCAACTCGCGAAACGACCTGCAGTTTGCATAGCTCTCGTTTTCTCGTTCGCTCGTTCGTTCGTTCGTTCGTTAGTTCGTACGTTCGTTCGTTCGTAGAATATCCGCGGGCTATGCGAGCGAATATATCGCGATACACAACGGCTTTATTAGTGCGCGGCTATAAATCAGCAAACGGATCTATTTTGAACCGTTCCATGATTTTCGTGCCAGCTAAAGCGGATATAAATTTGCGGTCGGGATTGTGATATCGCGAACGATCCGATTTGGCAGGGAGCTTCGCGCGAGATAAAAGGCTCTCGCGTTTGAAGTGCCAACGAGACGAGAATATTGTTACGTTTTCTCAAAGAAATTTTACGCTAATCGAATATCGGGAAATTCGCTTTTATCTCTTCATTTCGTTGTCATCTTTTTTCCTTTATTCTATTTTCTTTTTTTTTCTTTTTTTTTTTTTTAAATCCCATCGCGAAAGATCGATCCAACAAATTCTAATAAGCGATAATACCGACTTCATACCACGAAGAAACAATCGCAATAACGATTATCGATTATCGAAATAAACAAAACAAAACGAAAAAATGAAGCAGCGGGTATTTGAACGTCATCCAAATATCTTCTCGTCGTTCACAAACGATATGGTAGTAGACAAAAACGAAAAAAAAGGTATCGATGTATTAAGAGTAAGAGACGTGGTAAAAAAAAAAAAAAAATAGAAGAAGCAGGAAAAATAAAAAAATAAAAAATAAAATAAAATAGAGAAAGGTTTCTCTATTCATTGACGTTTTTCGATGGGGTAGTACGACACGTTCGGCACAGAAATTAGCGTTACCAGTCCGACGTTGGTTAACGATGGAGGGGCTCGAATTCGCGAGGGTGACCGAGCGGATGGCTTCCATATACGTATATCGACGGGTTCGCATCGATTATATGCTCGATTAATTCGCGAGCGACCCTCTCTCCGTGTCGACCGCTCGCTCGCTCGGTCGCTCGCATGGATTTGGCACACACGATCGATTCGATGTCTTCTAAACGGCCGTCCTACCGTTTACTTACACCTTAAATGCCGTCATAAACTACCCCGTACTACCCTTCTATACGGGGTTGGTAGATATAGAGGATTGTCCGTACGAATTCACGTTACTCGAACTCGTCGTCGCGATCTTCTATACGGAAATCATTATCGATCGACTCTACCTTTTGGATAATCGAAGAAATGTTTTGCCATCTCTTTTCTTTTTTTTTTCTTCCTTTCTTTTATAATCCTTATCATACGGGACGTTCGTAACATTTTCTACGTGTAAAAATACGTACGAATATATTTGATATAAGAATAAAAAGTAGGCCGCGAGACGCGAAGACGTCGCAAGACAGAATTCGGTCGTTTTGAATTATTTAGCGTTAGAGAAAGAGAGAATTGGAAATATAAATAGGTTGGTTTAACGCGTCGCCGTTTCCCTATCGAACGTTTTTCCTCTACGAGATCGATCCTCGTTATCTTACCTTCGACGATAAAGTATCTAATTAAATATCATCGAATCCGCGAAAGAATTAAGATTTTTCTTTTAACGTATTCGTTCGTTCGTTCCTAGGAATAAATCAAATGTTGATAACTTTAATAATCAGCGGTGTTACACTCAGAAGGATTAAAATATGAACAGAGTAGATATCGTAAAGGGAATCGGTGTATGGTCAACGATGGATCGATCAATCGTGATCAATGAGAAGCGTTTCGATTGGTGGTAGCAGGCATCTACTCTAAGTACGAGTTAGAGAGAGAGAGAGAGAGAGAGAGAGAGAGAGAGAGAGAGAGGAGCGAGGGAGTAGGAGAAATCTGATGTTCCTACCGATGGTCGATGTATGCCGGCTATTCCGAAGGGCCGAAGCAGTTCCGGGTGCCGTGCGTTACACGAAGGGATGGATTTGGATTTGAAGGGTGGCTGCCAGGTCGGCGAAGGACGCCGGGTGGTGAGGTGCCGTAGAGGGGTGGTTAAGGGGGAGAGAGAGAGAGAGAGAGAGAGAGAGAGAGAGAGTGGAGAAGGCCAGGAGAGCCAGAGGATCGGAGGTTGGTTGAGCAATTAGCGAGCCGTCAGTGGCACAGTGGCTGACAGGGGCCATACAACCTACCTACCTCCGCAGTTATCCTCTCCCTCTCTCTCTCTCCCTCTGTTTCTCCCTCTCTCTCTCTCTCTCTCTCTCTCTCTCTCTCTCTCTCTCTCTTTCTCTTTCTCTTGCGTTCCAGAAACGCACGCCTTGCTCCGCACGATCTGACTCGACCGGCTCGAAGGATCGCTTCGCGTTACCCATAATTAGAATGTTCAACGGCCACGGTTATGCCATTACTACTCGTTATTATCGGCTCTTCAAAAGCGCTTTGCCGTCAATCCAAAGCTCACCAAGTAGCCGATTGAAGCCCCGTTCGTTCGTCGGTCCTTCGTGCACGAGCACCGTTACCGGTTCGAACGCATACGTAAAGCTTGCCTTTGCCTGATTTCTCTCTCTCTCTCTCTCTCAACCTTGTTCTCTTTCCGACCGATTGAACGGTTTAGCAGTTAAAAGGACTTACTACTTACACCTGCTCCTGTCAAGTCTTTAAATATCGATCCTTTTAGTGTCATTAATATACAAAGGACTATAGAGTCGAATAGTTTCAAAGGAGAGGAAAAAATTCATTAAAACTATCGATATCGTTTTAGGCGATCAACCCTGCGTTTAATTTAGCTTTGTTCTAGATAGGAACGCGGATGACAGGTATCGGTATTGTGTTATTTTTAAAAATAACCAGTGCCACATCGTGACACCGGAAATTCGATTCGGGTGTAAATTTTGTAGAACGAGAATGACACGTTTAGATCTCACAAAATTGTCTTCTCTTAAGTGTCACGAGATCGCCAACACTCGGTATTTTTTTTTTTTTTTTTTTTCGGAGAACTGGATGCGTCAAGTTTTTCATTCACTTCATATTTTCGCATCGGAGAGATCATCTCTCGAACGGTCAAACACTGTATATATATATATATATATATATATATATATATATATAGTGTTATAACGAGATCGGACCAGTGGAAACGTATCCGCGAATGCATATACTATCTGGTCTCTTTATTAAAACGATTCGTACTAGCGTGCGCGGATTTACTAGAGAAAGTATCGATCCGCGTTCGATGGTACTTTCGACGCGAAGCAATTTAGGGTGAGCCGTGCTTTCTACGTTTAAAGTAGGCTCGACGTAGCCTAGTCCCCGCCGTATACCGTCGTACCGTAGGTGGAACGGCTAGTAGTATCGTTCGGTGAGTGGTCAAGGGGAAGCAAATGCAATTATAATTTTAATTTCGAAGGTATTTAATAAAGGGATCACGTCATGCATGCCTGCGATAGAACCCTCGAGCTCTTCTCTTCGATCTCCTCCCCTGCCCCCTCCCCCATAATACGCTTCTTCGCGGAAGACTAATTAAGCGCAGGTACGGTTATCGCGCGTTTTAACGTTTACGTCGATCCACTGATTTGTTCCTCGGGACTAAACTCTGTCGATTTATAAGGCGAAACAAAAACAAGGCTTTCTTTTGTGGACGACCGAACGATACGACAACGAATTATGACGATTGGTCCGTGGATCGATCGGTCCTACCTGCTCGAATCGTCGATAACGGAGAGGATCGAACGAAACCAAACGAAAATGTCGAAATCGTCGATGGTTTTGTGTTAGAAAGGTGGCGATGGTGGTAGTGCCATCGGTCTCTACAACCAGTGGGAATAATTAAGTTATCGTTTTATCTCCGTATCGGGGTTCGCAACCCAGACCGAAAGCCGCATGCAGGCCGTTCTAGCGACGATTCCCTCTGTTTCTCATTCTCTCTCTCATTCTCTCTCTCTCTCTCTCATTCTCTCTCTATCTATCTCTCTTTTAAACCCCGCTCACCTCGCCATCATCTCGTTCTCTTTTTGCCATCGCGAACGGTCGACGTCACGGCGAGCCGCGCGTTTCGGTCAATTTGCGGCCGAGTTGGACGGACACTCGCGATTCAATTATATCGACAACGAAGTTTGCTCGGATGAAATGCCGAAAGGCTGAAAATCAATCCGGGGGTGCGATCGTTTTAATGGGGACACGCACCACGTGCCGTGGCTATTACATACGCCCTGCCCCCTCCCCTCTCTCAATCTCTCTCTCTCTCTCTGAAATTCTCTCTTTCTCTCTCTCTCTTCGGCCCCGTTTTCCACCCTCAAAGCGATCTCGCAGCCGTTGCCACGCGGTACTTATATGTACAGACCGTCGAAAAAGTAGTCGCTAGTTAGGTTCCTAGGTCACATTCGTCAATTTAGTTTAATTCCGGGACGAATTTATTCGACAGCCGTGGTAACGTTGACAAGAGGACGAATCTAAATTGAAGGTGGACGATTAAATAAAGGAAAAGGAAAGTGAGAGAATAGAACGGAGAGAGCGCCGTTGCTTGTATTTTGTGGCGGAGCGATCACGGAGTCGCGGGTTTGGCGGCTAGCCATCCAACGACCCTAATTGATCGCGGTGCCGGGCACACAACGTCAAAGAGGTGCCCCGTTTGAATCCGCTTTTACGGGCGACCATGTTAGCGCGGCCGTTGCGGCTTCCTGCCTGGTCGGTAACGGCTTCATATTTCCACGCTGGAAACAAGAACGGGCCGATCGAAAAGCCGAGAGTGCGGTAGGCAACCGAAAGAGAGAAAGAGCCAGAGAGAATGGCGTAGAGAGAGAGAGAGAGAGAGAAGGGTGGCGAGTGGAAGGGGCGACGCGGGGATGGTGGTAACGGGGGGGGAGGGGGGGAGGGTGCGAGCTAACATTTAACTCGATCTCTTCTCTTCTCTTCTCTTCTCTTCTCCGGGAAATATACGCGCTTCCGAGAGTCGATCGATCGATAGTGGTCGAACGCGGGTAGCCGTTGTGCGAGGCGTGCTGCGCTACGATCGGATTATCCATCATCAATCGGCACGTAATCGAGCTCTTTTAGCCCCCTTTTCCGGATGTTTAATAACACGGGCCAGCTGGTTCGCACGTGGTGACGCCAACGAGAGAACGACGTAGACGACGACCTCGACGACGACGATTTCGACGACGACGACGACGACGACGACGACGACGTGAACGTGGAAGCTAACGAATAAGAGAATTCTGGCGGTGGTCGTGGTGGTGATGGTGTATATAAAGGGGTGAAGGGGTTCAACGAAGCAGCAGGGAGGGGAAGTTGCATATGAGCGATTGCCACGCACACACACGGCTTGTAACGCCGGCCGTGGCGGCGGCATTTACGTTAATTAAATTTCCCCAGCCCGTAGGGCCGATCCTCCACCTCCACCTCCTCCTCCACCTCCTCCTCCTCTCTCCTCCCTCCTCCACGGCCTCACTTTCAGTCCTCCCATATAGCCTCTACACTGGCCCCAGCATCAATCATTGCGTGCACCGGCCTCACTAGCCCCTGGACCCTCATACTCCCACTGTCTTCTTCTCTCTCTCTCTCACTCACTCTCTCTCTCTCTCTCTCTTTCTCTCTTCAGCATAGAGGAGTACGCCACGGAGGATCGAGTCACGAGGGACTGTTTAAAATTGCCATACCCCAGCAATCAGCCGCGAGACGAGCCACGACCGATTCGCCAACCAACACCTTCCTCGCGTCTGTTCGTGACGTGTGTCGCTCAAAAGCAACCCCCATACCACCGCCATAACGTTTCTTTCATTTTTTTTTGAACCCGTCTTCCCCTCTCTCTCTCTCTCTCTCTCTCTCTCTCTCTCTCTCTCTCTTTCCCTCTCTGTCTTTATCTCTTTTTTTCGATCAACGAATTTCGGGTTAACTGCAGCCGTCTAACTTGGCAGCCACGCACTACCGAATATTACAGACTCCCGTTTGCCGCGGGATGCCTTGATTTCGATCCTCGCTACTTTCAGATAAAAGGATCGCGACCGATTGAGAAAGAGCCGTGATTGGTTCGAACGTGGAGAGTGCTCCGTACCGAACTTTTCAACGTAATAGCACGGTGCGCTCGTTAATTGCCGCGGGAACGAATTTAAAGCTTCGTCGCGTTTCCGCGCGAGAAGAAACGTTTACCCGTTCTCTCTCTCTCTCTCTCTCTCTCTCTCTCTCTTTCTCTCTCTTTCTCTCGCCCATTTTTTCTCTCTTTATCCCTTTCCAACACCGCTTTTCATCGAAGAGACATTCTCCGAACGGTACGAACAAAGATGGATAGATTTCTTTCTTTATTTCTTTCAGGATGGGCCCGCGAGAGTTCGCTCTCGCAATCTCGTAATCGACTTTGCGAAACAATTCTATAATCCCTTAAACCTAATTAGGAGAGAGCGAGCCCACCCACCCCTTCCCTTCCCTTCTCTTCCCTTTCCTTCCCTTTCTCCTCGCTCGAACTCGACTTAACTCCGAGCTACAAACAAGAACAATATCTTCCTTCGTGGAACGGCCAACTTCGTTACCCTGGCGTCTTCTCCTTTTCGAGAGAGAGATAGATAGAGAGAGAGAGAGAGAGAGAGAGAGAGAGAGAGGGAAGGGTAAAAGGAGAAGAGAGCCAGAACAGACTGTGCTCTCGTTATCGAAGACAGCCGTGGGAGGATAGGAAAACAAGATCTTTTCTCTTCCTCTTCCTCCTCCTCCTTTTCCTTCTTATTCTTCTTATTTTTCTTCGAGAGAATCGCCAGAGGCTGCCCAATGTAATCGCTTGTAAAAATGTAATAAAGGATCAAAGCTCTACGAAAGAGAAACGGATATCGCGACGATTCTATCGAGATAAACGATTCGACGTCGTTACAACTTCTTCTTCTTCTTCTTCTCCATTTTGACTGACTTGGTTTCCTTATTTCTTTTTCCTCTTTCTCTCTCTCTCTCTCTCTCTCTCTCTCTCTCTCTCTCTCGTTTTTTCCTTTGCTCTTTGTCCTTGAAAGTCGTACGTTTTATATTGCAACGCGACGTAGGAAACTCTCGTCCGGCATTCGTAGCTCTCGAAGGAGAGAAGAGAACCTACGTTCTTTCAATCCCAAGAACGAGACATAGAGGGTGATGAGGGGAAAAAAAGAGGAGGGAGGGAGGGACACACGGTTACGTGTCCAGAGGAAAGTATGAACTCAGGTATGCGGGGTTATATAGACATATCTTCTTTCGACGACAAGCCGAGAAGTCGAAGACGGCACCCGAAGGCACCCTCTCAACCCTCTGAAGCAAGCGGCGTGTGTCCTCTTTCCTCCACAACCCCCTCCGTCCTCGAAAAAGGGCGCGCTCGTCCGACCGGAATATTTCATATTTGCTTATCAAAGGTAGCGCCTTTGTGTGTGGAGTTTATATTAAATCACGGGATGGTCACGGTCTATACGTCGAGATAAGACGGACACAGATGTCTTTGTTCCTCCTTTACCGTCGCGCTTCTTGAAACGAACGAAAGAAATCTTGCTCTGCTTATTTCGAATACGTCGAACGCGATCGTTCCTCGTTCTCTCTCTTCTCTCTCTCTCTCTCTCTCTCTCTCTCTCTCTCGATCCACCATCATATTTTTATGGATTTACTCGCGTGCATTCGTGCGAATCGTTCGAAACGATATCGAACTTCTCTGTAAGATCGGATCTCTTCGGTTGGATATCAATCGTCAGGCCTGACACTTTCGCCTGGAACGATATTTCGTAGGGACGCGGTTAAATCGGTCGGGTCAATTTATTTTTAATTCGAATTAATCGTTCGTAACCTCTATCGGAGAGACGGCAAAATAGTTTCTAAATCACAAACGTTGCATATGTGATTTCGTTGGTGACGATAGTTTCTAGAGGTCCTATGCAGAAGTGGAGTGCAATCAGGACCGATTTATCGTATCACTTTATCACCGATTCGGTATTCCGAACGAAATGTTGCTGCTGCTGCTGCTGCTGTGTAACGCCCGAGCGAAATAATCGCGTTACGATGTTAATGGCCCGATAATTGGAATTTATAAACTCACTTTTTCGACCATCCACCCCCCACCGGTTGTTCCCTCGCCGGTCCTCATTTCCTAATTTCGATGATATTATCGATAATTTCATTTATCGGCACAAACGGCCGCGAGAACTTCCGCCGACGTTATATTCGCGTCATTTACGTACGTTACGACGCGTTATAGTTACGAATATTTCGCATAGAGATTTTCGTTTTGCCGTTCGTTCGTTCGTTCGTTCGTTCGTTCGTTCGACGACGACTCTATTAATTTTGTTTCCCTCTCCACTCCCGTTTCTTTTTCTTTTTCTTTTTTCCTCTTCTTCGTCCTTTTCTCTCTCTCTCTCTCTCTCTCTCTCTCTTCTTTTTTTTTCCTTTTTCTCTCCGGCATATCTCGCAACAACATACCCCTCTTTTTTGGTATTCTCTTCGGTTAAATTCAACGGCATTCCTTCTCGATATACATATTACTCTCTAGCGAACAGTCGTGCGAGAGAAAATATAACGGAAATCAACTCGGACGAAGTCGCTTGGAATTAATGAATGAAATCAAATCAGTCCCGTTTGTTGATTCGCCATTGATGGCTCGGCGGTGGTTCGAGAGGAAAGAGCGGCTGATGGCTGCTGAAAGAGAGAGAGAGAGAGAGAGAGAGAGAGAAAGAGATAGACAGATAGAAAAGGGAGAGAAGGGGGTGGTGGCAGTGGTAGTGGCGATGGTGGTGGTGGCGGTGGCGGTGGTGGTGGTGGTGGTGGTGGCGGTGAAGGGTTGGAAACGAAGAGGGGTCCGTCCGTTGGAAATTCCGGTCGATATGATGCACACACCCGGATCCCGACAGCGTTATTACGTCGAGTGCTATTAAGACTTCCAATTAGTTCGATGTACCGGCGAGCAAGCTCTCGGTACGTTTCGTTCGGGAAAATCGCCGGAAAATCGGCCGATCATTTGTAATTTCACGAGGGGGAAATGTGTGTTGTATGCCCGGCATCGATGAGAATACGTCACTCTTTTGGACTCTCTATCCTATCACTCTCTTACTTTCTATACGCGTATATTTTTCTCCAATATTTATTCAATTATAGAAATCAAATAAGGCACGTCAAATTGGTCACTATCATCGTCCTTCCCCGATTAAAAACTTTACCCTAACGAAATTTTCATGATCGTTTAAATCGCGAATATATATGAGATTTGAAATCTATAAGATATCGTCGAATACGGTTGAAACTTATTCGTACGAAACAAAATTGATGTTTCTTTCGTAATTTAATTAATATAACGACAGAAAGGTGGGAGGAAATACTTAGGTACGGGGTTATTGTTCGATCTAACGCTATTCCGTCGTTTTCTTATATATCTTTTTACATCGGAGAAAGGAGGACAAGAAGGACTTATCTCGGGATCTCGAGGAAAACAAAGATCGTATCGCGAAGAAGGGGCGTCGTCGTCTTCCTCGTCCTCGTCCTCGTCCTCGTCCTCGTCCTCGTCGTCGCATCGAGCGAAGGCATCGAAGCGTGATGGCGTCGCGTCAGAAAGCAACACATCGATAATGCCCTTTACTCCCGCAGGAATCTATTCGAGAAGCTTATCTCATTTATTACCTGCCTTCCACCCCTCTCCTCCTACATCTCCGACCATTTTGCTCTCGTTCGACGCTTATTTTATAACCCAATGACACGGCTCGAGACCAGATAACGGACGGAGTAACGTCTTTGTTTTCGTTGCTAAGTCTTATAGACAAACCTTTCCTCCCTCCCTCTCTCTCTCTCTCCTTACTTTTCCCTCCCTCTTTCTCTCTGTCTCTTCTCTTCTGTTCTCTTTCCCTCTTTCCAGTTCTCTTTCAACGATCGCCGCGAAACGATGGCCAAGGGAATGGCTAAAGATAAGCGTCGTAATATTCGATTCTTCTCGTATCGATCAACGTTTCAGATTTCGTTTCGGAGTTCTAATAATAATTCAGATTTCTTTGTCATTTGAGATTGAATTTATCGAAGACGTTTCATGGATCGATTATCTTGACAAAGATAAATTGACGACTGTAAAATATAATACGAAGAATATATTCAATGAACGTATCGATAATAGAAAGACGGAGAGAGAGATAGAGAGAGAGAGAGAGAGAGAGAGAGAGAGAGAGAGAGAGACAAAGATGAGCCGGTCTCCACGTCGTAGATAGATGAAAGTTCAAGGTCGTTTTGTATCCGAGAAAGGAGGTTTGTGCCTTGGAAGAGAATAGGTAGTTGTTACCGAGCACGAAGCTCCGTCGGAGACTGTTGGCTAGATAAGGCGTGGGCATAAACGTCCGCAGATAACAGGGTAGTTTGCACCCCCGTTGTGGACAGTTAGCCTTAAACGAGAGACGAAGAAGAGAGGAGAGACGTTTCGGGCGAGAGGGGAACGGGGAAGGATTGGAAGGAAGCAGGAATGTGTTAAGGGCCTTTTGTCGTGGCCCTCCCTCTTCTCTCTCCTCTCGTCTTCTTCCACCGATTCTCCCTTGGAAAATCAGTTTCACTTGGTAGCTCCTTTCGTGATATTTCTCAACCACGAATCTTCTTCTTCTTCTTCTTCTTCTCCTCTCCTTTTTTTTTTTTTCTTTTCGTCCTATCTCGTTTCGAGTTATTACTCTTCTTTTTCTTTTCATTTCATTTTTTCGTTCTCTTTCCCTTCGGATCGTCTCGCAAAAAGTGATTCTTGACTACTCCATGAATATCACGAGCTCAAAGAAAGAAAGAAAGAGAGGAAGAAAAAGGGGAATCGTAAAAATGGTCAACGGCGAGAGCCGAAAGCACATAGCAAAGCAATTTTTCAGAGGGCGTAGCGCGAAAGCAGAAAAATTCCGTCGTGCCGTTCTAAATTCCGCTTATCTAACGGGTTTCGACAGTAATGTGCCGGCGTATTATGTAGAACCGAGCTGGCAGAGCCATCCCTTTTACGTGGGAGGCCACGAGCGCAAGAGCGCTGCCGTTTAGCGTCAGATAGCGGAAACGTATGAGGGACGGGGCGAAGCCGTCCTTATCTTAAGGGTAGCTACTCAATAGCTAGGCACAAACGAAACTTCCCTTCTCTCCGTCTATATTTTCCAACTATTCCCATTCTAACGCTACCTCATCTCATTCCCATCATTTACTTCTCTATAAATCCATGTACGTTGTCGCGCCCTAAAAGAAAATAACGAGTAAGCGTCGAAACAAATTCCGGATCGAATTTTTATTCGCCGAAATAACATTATATTTATCTTTTTCATTTTTTCCTTTTTCTATTCGTAATCCAACAGCGGAGAGATATATGATGTAATATCGTCGATCGACGACAATCAAGATCGTACGATGCAAATCATTTTTATAATTGGTATAGTCGTTGAAATCTTTCGAAGCGTATATCGAGAAATTACGATCGAGTATGGGATATTTCGAAACACCTTGCGTATCGAGGAACACGCGCATAATTTAATACATAAGTCTGCTGCGGTATAGGAGAATACGATAGGGGAGGGAGAGGGAGACAGAGAGAGAGAGAGAAAGGGAGGAAGGTCTATGGGGCGTTCAGGGTTACTTATACTTCAGCGAGAAGAGAAGGGGGATGTGTGTGTAATGTGCAGGAGTGCCTCGGGGTAGGTGCTTGCGGTAAATCTAATAACGTTGTAATGCTGTTACCGCCCCGACAACTCCTCTCCACCCTCTCGCCACCCTTTCTCTGTCTCTCCGGCTCTCAAAGTTGTCCCGTAAGTTTCTGCCCTGTGTGCCTGTTGGCTCCGACTACCGTGTGCCAGGAATTTCTAACGTTTGTGTACTATTTCAGTTGGAGCACGACGTCGAACCGTGAAACTCTCTGCGTCTGTGTGAGCGTCTGCGTTGCGCGAAGAAGAAATAAAAAAAAAAGCCGTTCGATGTTTCCCTCGAAGAAATTTACGGTGGTAAGTCGTCACTATTCTTCGATAATATCGAGCTTGATAGTTTAGCCGTTTTACTTGGTAATCGCAAGTTTTGATCTTAGACGGTCGCTGACTGCGGTCATATAAGCACAATGAAAAAAAAAAAAAAAAAAAGAAAAAAAAATAGAGAAAACTCGGCAAAGTTTACAAGTTTTTTTACGTTTGTTATGGAATAAGCGTTTGTTTTCTCGTCGTTGAAAACGTCTTGCCGATGGGTGGGCAACAGGTAGCAGCGGAGAGACCTAGCGCGCAGATCGATCGCCGCGATAAAAGAACGCGGCTCGAAATTTGGCTCCTCTTCCATGCCGAACCACCACCACCACCATCACCACCATCACCACCCTCTCTCGGTCTCCACAAATTTGACGCGATCCAACCTCTCTCCCCTCTCTCTCCTCTATCTCTTTTACTCCTATGTAGTTCCGCCACGTCGCACGTTGTTAGAGCCACGTAGATATATGTCACGAGCCAAGGTAAGCTCTCGCAGTCACCCGAGGGTGTTCTGCAAACTATGCTCGCGAAAAGTTCAACACAACTTCATAACATCGGTGTTCCGAGGGTGAATCGAGGGGTGGGACAGAGGGAGAGAGAGAGAGAGAGGAGACGGTTCGGTTGAAGAGGGAGAGGGGAACGGGGCAAATTTGTTCTAGCGTGAGCTTACATGGGTTTCGTTAAGTACATAGGTGTTTGGGGGTAGTTAGCTCTATCTACCCGGCTCGTGGAACGTTCCCTACGTACATACAACTCGAGACGTCCTACCGTACACGCCCCCCCCCTTTCCCTCCCTCCCCCCAGCCCTCTTTCGTAATATAAGAACTCGGCTCTCGGCTTAACGCGCTCGGATCGATTTTCCACGTTATCGTCGTTAAAAACCGAATTTTACTCTCTTCCCTAATAATTCGCTCGGAGAACGAAAATTACTTCCTCCGCGTCGCGCTTCCCCGCTCACTCGTATTTATCGGCCCTCGATATATATTTTTTTTTCCCCCGTACGCGAAATCCATTTGACCGTTATGGGATAAAAATCCCTCGGTCCCTCGTACTCCACTCCCTGTTTCTCTATTTTCCAAAGCCGCCCATTCTCCTCTTTTCCTTCTCTCATCTATCTCGTTATTCTCGCGGTCGGTAGCGACTCGCGGAGATAAAAATCAGTAATTAGCCGGGACCATTATGGCGGACCGTTTGAAAAATTAGCGAGTACCGGGGTAACCGCCCCTCTGGGCATAATCCCGCATTGGTAGTGGAGCGTAGTAGGTGCTCGTTCAAACGCGTCTACCAACCTGTCTCTGATTTATACGGGTTTGCTATTAATTACCATCTGACTGTCCTCCTATCGCGCGCTACCACAGAAACCCAGGAATGCATAGCTTTATTTTCTCTCTTTGCTCGGTACTTGGATCACTTGTTCTTCCTCTTCTTTTTCTTCTCGAATTGGTCGAGGTTTCTTTTTCTTTTTCCTTTTTTTTTTTTTTTTTTTTTCATTTACGCGTCGTCGTTTTGAAAGGACAAGACAGGGACGGCGGATCCGACGAAAGATCTTAGATCTTTTCTTCATTTTTCTTTTTTCTTTTTATTTCTTTTAAGACGAACGACAGCCCGAACGATAACGCTAGATCAGATTTTTGATAATAGCGAAAAAAAAAAGTGAAAGAGGAGCGCGCGTGTCTCGGTTGAAAATTTGACGCTACTCGCTTGTTCGCTCGCTCGCTCGCTCGCGTGCCCCGTTTTATTTTACACGTAGCAAAAGAATTCGAGCCACTGCGCCCGAGCCGAAAATTCCGGACGGATTTTCCGTCGGTCGGTTCTGTTGTTTCGGTCTCCGGCTAACCCAGCCTCAGCGGACTGCAACGCAATTAAATTAAATGCTTCGGATTAATTGTTCGAAAGCAGTTAAATTAGTTGCGTTTGTTTTGCCCGATTTTTGCGCAATCTCGCTGCGGAATGTGCGAGACGCGCGCACCGAGGGAATTTCGTTACCCGTTGCACGCCGCCTCCCCCCGCTTCTCCGTCCCTCTTTCTCGCTCTTTCACGTCTCGCGGTATTACCGAATGCGTATAAAAGCGTACGAGTTGTTTCCAAGCGATGAAAATAATTACATTTGCGATCGTAAAACCGCCTTTCGTTCAAATTGCGCGACGAGAAAATCCTTGCATCGATTCGATTCGATCTCGAAGGATAAAAACTCATCTCGACGACTGGACTATCGATAAAAAGAGACCCGTCGAGGAATAATATTCGAGTATCCGTCGAAAAATTAACGTGTCCCGTCGAATCACTTATCGAAAAAAAAAAAAAAAGAAAAAACAAAAATAAAAAAACAAGAAAAGAAAAAAGAAAAACGATAACGTAGCATATTAGACGTTGATACAAAACGTTTAGCGATCGTAATGTATTATCTCTATGGCAAAGGAATCTATTTAACGAAGAATACGCCTAGAATCGAAGACGTCGTCCAATCTCGAGGACGCCCATCCACGAGCCAATAGGAGGGTAGGGTAATACGAGAGGCAATACTCTAGGTGGGCGCATCCTGGAGCATCCTCCTGCATATTCGGCGCCGACGCCGAGCCACGACTCTTGAGTCGCATTGCTCGGATTCTATCTGGATGCTGGATGCATCTATGAGGAAACCTCGGCTTGCATCGCTCTATCCGAATGCTACCAGGCTATCTCGAGATTGCACGAGTAAACGTGCACGCTAGACATGGTTAGACTGGCATCCGGCCGCAACCTCTCGACCTCATCGCGAAGCACGCATTGCGAGCCACGGCTCCTCCTACCATCCCTCTCCTCGTCTCCGCCTCTCTCTCTCTCTCTCTCTCTCTCTCTCTCTCTCCTCTATCCTTCATTTCGCGAGACATTCGAGGCATAACAGACTGAGAGATATGCATCATTAGCTTACTTGGATACCTCGATGAGACTTCCAACCCCACACTCCGCGATCCCTCGATATGGATTAATTTTAGTAAATCGATTCCCATTGGATTACAAATATTGAGACCACGGGAATAACGCGAGCACGTTTCGTTCTTACGGAGAAATGATTTTCTTTCCCTTTGCTTATTATTATTATTATTATTATTATTATTATTATTATTATTATTATTATTATTATTATTATTATTATTATTATTATTATTATTATTATTATTACTATCGCTGGGTAAAGAATGAATAGATACGAGATATTAAGAATAGAATGGACTAGATACGCATATATGCATGTATATATGTTTTAAGACGTGAGATAACCGAAAAGAACTCTGTACGAGCCTCTTTAAATTCACGACGAAAGAGAGATATGTTTGGGGTACTACTGTCGGAGAAGTGTTGCGCATAAAAGAGAGAGAGAGAGAGAGAGAGAGAGAGAGAGAGAGAGAGAGAGAGAGAAAGGAAGAAGAGTAGGAGGGAGGGAAAAAAAAATAGAGAAAAGATTCGAGTAAGAGGTGGACGTCGCGAATAGGACGATACGCGTTCGTGCGGTCGTTCGTTCGGCCGCATTCCCGGCGCCGAAATTGCATACCTTCCCGTACGAGTATCCATGCTATACGTATACGTAGAACACGTAGGTGGAAACAAACGAATAGGGTTGTCGAGTATCGTAGAGAGAGAGAGAGTACGTAGAAAGAGAGAGAGAGAGGAATCCTAGTCGGGTGTGTACGGAAAGAGGGAAAGAGAGAGAGAGAGAGAGAGAGAGAGAGGGAGGTTTGAGGGTGGATGTAGTGGATCGCTCGGACGTCCGACGCCGAGGGTTTGGGAAGCGTAATCGCTTTGGCCCCTCCACCAACCCCCTCTCTCTCTCTCTCTCTTTCTCGCCCATACCCCAGCTCGCTCGCTATTTATTGCCCGCACTCGGCCGGTTCACAACATAAATATGTTACACCTATGGCCACACCTATGCCCGCGCTAGCCACCCGAAATTCTTCCTTTCTCTCTCTCTTTCTCTCTCTCTTTCTCTCTCTCTCTCTCTCTCTCTCTGTGCGAAACAAACGGACCGTGCAAAGATTCGCCCGATCGTGGAAGGGTTTAAACGGGATCCATCCTCTCTTTCTATTTCTCTTTCTTCTCCCCGGTTATATTTCTTTTCGCTTTTCTTTTCCTTTTTTATTATTTTTATTATTATTATTATTATTATTATTATTATTATTATTATTATTATTATTATTATTATTATTATTATTATTCTCTCTTTTTTTTCTTTTCGTCTCTTTTTTTTTCTCCCCTATTCCTTCCCGCCCTCCCCTCTCCCCCGCTGCCTCCCTCGCCCACATCTCCACTCTTCAATTAACATTCTTATTCTTAGAACACATCGAACCGTTTACCTTTCCCGAGGAAAATGTATGTGATCTTAACCAGTAGCAAAGTGTTACGACTGTTACAATGCAAATTAGATCGTATCATTTACGTTTGAAACGTTAGGGAATGAAGTTATCGCGAGTACTACGATTCGAGAAAGTTTTACTTTGCATTTTCGACAAAGACACATCCTAAGAGTTTTCAGATTTCATCTCAAATAAGACGATTTATATTCCGAGAGAGAGAAAGAGAGAGAGAGAATGTCTCTGAGTTATCTCCAAATGATATCGAGGTAGAGAGAAAATTGTACGTTCGTTGGATACAATTAATATAAAATCGTATTTTTTTTTTAAATTAGAATGATTTAAAGAAAATAAAAAAAAAAAAAATGTATACGTGCGTCGTTTTATAAACCGTAAAATGGACGAGATTGTTGTGGGATAAACGTAATCGTGTAAAGGACCTTTCGCGCGGACTTGAACGATCGTAATAAAAAGTCAAAAGGTTCGTTCGAGGAAGCTTTTAAAGATCCATGACTGCGCGTACGAGTTTAGCGAGATAAAAGAAGGACCAACTGTTGAATATCGTTCTCCCCCATGATGAGCGAAGCGACACGAGCGGAGGAAACACTTCGTATCGATCTGCGAATTCGCGTCTCTCTCTCTCTCTCTCTCTCTCTCTCACTCACTCTCTCTTCCTCTCTCTCTCTCTCTCTCTCTCTCTCTCTCTCTCTCTCTCGCACGCGCGAGTGAAGTTTCGACAGTCGTCGTCGTTTTCTCGTTGTATCACGGATACATGCCAGTTTTATTTTAAACGAGTACTAAATTGAGAATTATTGAACAAATCGATTTATCGACTATGAAATATAATATGTCTCGATGAGTACAATGGATTATGAAAAAGAGGACGAGAGAGAAAGAGAAAGAGAGAATGAAAAAAGAACTCACGTCTCATTTGTCGATCCGGAGTAACACCACCAACAGGTCGGTCGAGCCCTATCTTTTTTTTCTCTCTCTCTAGTTTCGCTTTTTCCAAGTAACCAGGATGATCCTCTCCTCTGACTGGAATGATTAATCGTCGATCTTGTTGTCAACTGTCGTTATAAAAGGAAAATAAAAAATGTTAACGAAATGAACGAACCAACGAACTAACGAATTAACGAACGACGTCGAAATAAAATCTTAGAAAAACGTATGATTCTCGAAACGTAAAACTCTCGGTATGTTTTCGAAATGATCTGTCGGAACGGGCGCGCGAAATTTACGTTAAATCGCGCTTCCCGAACGGGCTTTAAAGCTCGTCGTAGCCCCGCGACGTGCACACGTGCAACTCGGACGCGTGGCACGTGGTGTTTGCCGGAGTGGCTCGACTCGAAAACCGCTGAGCAGAGCTTGCAAGCTCTCGTGCTTTCATTGGCCGATGGGTGGAAACTGCGCATGGTTGCGGGTGTGGCCAGAGCTTAAGGGGCGGAATAAGCTCCCGGTGGCGATAGGACACCCCTTGGAGAGGGCACGTCTTGGGGGTGGTTACGATTCGACGCTCTACCCCACCGTACTCACTCTCTCTCTCTCTCTCTCTCTCTCTCTCTCTCTTTCTCCTCTCCTTTCCTCTCCTCTCTTTCCGCCAGAGAGCTTTTTCCTTAAGCTTCGAACGAGCGCGAGAACGGCTTTTGCTCTTTAGCCACGGGCTTTGAAACTTGTGCGGCTCCGACTTCGAACTTCTCTTCTAAGATAGAGAAAGAGAGAAGAGTACCTATATCTACATTTATACTTGAACGATTTTCTTGTAATTTGATAAAAACTACAAATCCAAAACGGTGGAAGAACATTTACGAAAGTTTTTTCTTTTTATATATATATATTTATATATATAAATTGCTTATCGTTCCTTCGCATGATATATAGTTCATTTCATTTATTTTGATAATTATTAAGATATCGGTTTATTTAAAATCGTTAAGAGAACATGTATACGTCTGTACGAAGTGTGTGTGTAAGAATTTTGTATCAAAGGAAAAACTTAATTTTTCCAAACGAAATTGGATCGTTCAGGAGTATTCGCGATATCGCGATAATGACGATCGTGAAAATAAAAAAATAAAAAGAAATAAAAAAAAAATAAATAAATAAATAAAAAGGAACCGTGTCAAGACGATTTCTCATAGAGAACAACGTGCGTCGAAATAGAGAACGCGAAGAGTGACTTTATTTGGCGATACTTAAAGATCTTGGAGAGATCGGCATACGAATCGGCGTCATAATTACCTTTCCATTTTTGTAGCAACAGGTGGAGAGCACGATGTAGCAACTAAAAAAGAGAGAGAGAGAGAGAGTGAGAGAGAGAGAGAGAAGAGAAGAGGAGGCATACGAAGGTAACAGGCCGCTAGCAAAATTCCGCTCGAAATCGCGAGTTTTGGTATTTCGTTGGAGGTCCTGAAAACATCGACACACACACACACACACAGAGAGAGAGAGAGAGAGAGAGAGAGGTGTGAGGGGTGAAGGGAGTAGGTTTGAGAACGGGTGGTATACGCACGACCGTTTAACAAATCGGGCCAGCTCGTCAATGTTTGACGAGGTCGCATGTCGATGGTAAAACGAAAGTCTAATCACGGCTGGTCGATAAATAAATCGTACTAGCTAAACAGCCAAAGTCAGTTAGAACGAGGTGGTTTGACCGAAACGCGAGTGGGCGGGCGCGTGGGGTGGTAGTGTATGGAGAATCGATGGGGTTAAAGGGGGTTAGAGGGTGACGAGAGAGAGAGAGAGAGGAACTTTCCATCACGTATTTACACGGTATGCCTACTGATTGGCGCACTCGCGTACGCCCGTTTTAATGATTTACCCTTGGAGAATGGCATTTGCGCTATAACGGCGTGACGTAATTTATTATCGATTATCGTTCGCGCCGAATAAACATCGCTTTAATTATTCACGGCGTCGAGTGCGCTTACCGCTTTCGTTCGCTTTCGGACGACGACGAGTTTTCCGATTATTTTTGAAGAAAAGAATACCGATGATCGACCGTATCGTCGATCGGACGTCAATACGCGGAGAGAAGAATTGGAATCGGTCAGAGGTTCGAAAATAGTTTTCCTCGTGCGATAGAGATAGCTTGGTCAACGAGGAGACTATATTTATTCGAGAGATATCACGTTTAAAAAGTAAAAGGAAATATTGCATAAATATCTATTAATTCGATTATAAATTCTTTCGCGATCGACAAAGAAACGTATTAACGAGTAGACATCTAACGATTATCTCGTAATAACTAAGCCCATCTCTCTCTCTCTCTCTCTCTCTCTCCTTTCTCGTATATCCTCCAACGTAATGCGATTCTTCGACAATATGGATATAAAGGAAGGTGGAATATACTTTACTTAATAATAAGGAGATTCGCGAAATAGCAAGAGATCTAATTTGGTTCTCGAGAGGAAGACGACGAGCAAGGAACGATCGGAAGTAAGATCGAAAGAAAAGATTGATATCGAGAAGGAGGGTGCATACCCTCGTGTCCTAATCGAATGATCAAGACGAAGATCTCTCTATTTCCATAGCGACTATACGTCCCTTTGCTAGACGAGGAAAGCTTAATATTTAAGTGGTCTTCGTCTCGGCGGTCGCCAGTTATACGACGTTCATTATTGATTAATTGCAATTATGAGTTCCGCGCGGGGAAGAGAGTTATAAATGGAGCGAGCGAGAGAGAGAGAGAGAGAGAGAGAGAGTGAGAGAGAGAAATGACGATAGAGTGGAAGGTTCGAAATGGATTTAACGATCGCCGTTTCATAAATTCGCAATGACGGACGAATCCGCCTCGCGAGTTCGCGCGAGCCGCCATGAGCGACGTGTCATTTATCGTATAACGGCCGAACATTTATGCGCGCGCTCGTGTCGCATAATTGCAATTAGAATGGAATTCATTTACATCGACCGACATTCGATTTGTTCCGGGGAGGAAAGCTTCGATTTACATGCGCTCTCGCATTCGACTACTATCGGCCCGGACGGCCGTCTGGATTTATTTCGATGAACGTCAATCCAGCGGCAGTAGCGCGATGTAAATGAGATTAGATTAGCCTCTGTCATATAACAAACCCCTCTGGATGCTTCCGTTTAGTCGTTGCGGTTGAAGGATAACACCCTATTGAACTTTACGCCGTTTTATAATGCTTCTCATTCAGCTATTCCATCGATTTTTCTTCTATCCCTTCCAAATCGATCGTTTCTTTCAATAAAAAAGGAATCACGGCCGATCGTTTTTATTCCAAAATGTATATAAAAGATGATTCCCCTTTTTTATTTTTAATTTTTTATTTTTAATTTTTTATTTTACTCCTCGCCGTACAAGCCAGATTCTTTCGTTCGTTCGTTCATTCGTTTTAACGAAATAAATTATCTTGGTCGTAATTAACGAATACGAGACGATAGTTTATCTATCACCGAACGTTAGAGCTCGCAGGACGGCTAAACGAGAGAACCGATGAGAGAAACGATATTCGAGCCACGAAACAGAAATTTATTTTATTTCCTCTTACGCGTACACGCGGGCCCGTGTACGGTGGTAGAAAGCGAGCGCGTAAACGGAATCACGTTCCCTCGAATTCGACGTTATCCGAGACTATCCTCCGCGGCTCGAGTTCGAAGCGAAATTTCATTTTGATTTTTCGGGAAACGGCTTGCGCGGGCTCGTGCTCGCGATAGCACCAACAGTGCGATGCGCTGGGATTAAAAGCTAATACGAGCGATCCAATTTAATTGAGCGATTAACAGCTAAATAGCCCGCCTGGTCTCTCTCTCTCTCTCTCTCTCTCTTTCATAAACGTATATATATACACACACACACACACACACAAATATATATATGTATGTATAAACACACGCGCGCGTACACACACATGCCTCTCTCTCCAATTTCAACGTTTCCCCAAACATGCTCGCGCACTACCTAAAGCAAATCGTCCGTGGTGCCGTCCAACTCGTTGGAAAATATAATTCAAAGATATTTATGGCTGGATTACCGCCGGAATTGGGTATCTAATATACATGACCGCTCCTGCGGTTTGGCTGGACACGAAATGTCCATCGGCCATATTCGCGTTCGTACGAGAACAACGTATTTTTGACTGCTTCGACTATACGACGAAAGTAATCGGACGATCTTAGATATTCTTGAAACGACAACGTCATTCTCGGGCAACGCTTTTGACGCTTACGAGAGATCATGGAAATAACGTTCGGTACTTTGGGAAAATACGGAGACAACAGTTTCTCCGCTATCGTCCACGAAGGATTAGCCGCAATTGATAGCCCACGTTGGCGGAGGGACGTACGCAAAGCCGGCTTTACACGCGGAGAAAAGTTGTCCCGAAGTATCCGACTACGTTCAGTTTAAATCGTCATCTGGAACGTTTAGCTCGGTGATGTAAATATAAATACATACGCGTATATTTGTATATAAATACGACGAATACGTTACTTGGGGGGGGGGGGGGGGTATAGAAGAAACGTAGAAAAATGAGTAATCTTTCTTGGAATTTTGTCGGACGTACACGATCGTTATTCGTTAGTTTTGTAGGGGAGTTAGTATAGAATCGAATCTAAAGGTCGATGGATCGGGTGATACGTGTCAAAGGTAGAATTAATTGGAAGCAGCCGGTGTGCGGGCTCTCTCTCTCTCTCTCTCTCTCTCTCTCTCTCTCTCTATCTATCTATCTCGTAGGCTCTCTCGTACCTACGGCAAGGGTAATTTTGATTCGGAGTTAGCGTTATAGGAGGGTAGTGTCCAGTGTTCTGCAGTGTCGTCCGGTGGTTAGTGCCGAGCCAGATGTCGCCGTGAGCGTGACGTCACTGGTTAACTACCCCCTCACCGTTAGCTCCGACAGCATCGGCACGGTCCAGCAGTATCGTCGTCAGCACCACCACCACCACCACCACCACCCACCACTACCACCATCAACACCATCAGCGTCACCGTCACCGTCACCGCCATCGCACTCTCCCACCATCACGGCAACGGATACGATATACGAGGATGATTCTGATTAATTACCGATAGTTACGCAAGCTGACGCCACTCCGTCGACAACCCTCGTTCGTTCACTCGGCCGCCAGCCAGTTTTGCCCAGAGACTCTCGGAAAACTTTACATCGGTGGTTTTTAAATCGTAAATAATTGCCCGTTACGCTTCGACCGGTTTTTTAATCGACGCTTCGTCACACTCGCCCGCCGAGATATGTCTCTCTTTTTATTCATTTTTACTCTCTCTCTCTCTCTCTTTTTTTCGTTCATCCTTTTTTCTCTAGTTCCTTTTTTTCGTCCTAGAAAAAGGTAGGAAAGGGAAAGAACGAAAATTGATTTATAACGATCGGAATCCGTTCGCGAAGAGTAATTGGGTGGGTAGAAAAAAAAAAAGAAAAAGAAAAGGTAATATAAAGAGGAAAGAAACGTACACCTTATTATTCCCTTCGCGAGTACGGGAAAAATATTGGTATATCAATGGTTAAAATTATTAATGACGATGTTTGGAATGTAAGATAAAGTCATGGTGCTGGTGGACGCGGTAACGTAGTACAGGGGGTGTGGGAGTTTGGGAGACGGGGAGAGGAGTAACCATCGATCTGGGATAATAATCGAAAGAACTATCGAGTCCCATTGTTCCTCGGGATCGCTTCTCGCACGGGCGCTTATCGATTCAACGTATGAGAGGAAGGGGGGAGGGTCGGGTTGGAGCATGGATAGTAGGTAGGGGTTGCGAGAGTTTGGGTTAGGGGTTGGAGTGGGTGGTGGGCTTAATTCGTCGGAGGATTGCTACGTGTTGGTGTGAGTGTGAGTGCGTGGAGCTCGCGTGGCTCTCGCTGAACGGGAAGGGCGAGTGAGAGAGAGAGAGAAAGGGGGATGAAGAGGGTGGAGAAGAGTGCACGGGAAGGATTGTTATTTGAGAAGGGATGGAAAGCGCGTGCGAGTAAGCAAGAGCAGCAGTAGCAGCAACGGCGCAGAGTGGTGTGGACTCGTAGCATTCGCGAGGTGCATCGGGTCGCGGCCGATCGGACCGCCAATATTTGGCAATTACGAAATATGAGTTTACATTTAATAATTGCGGTAAACACCGGCGAACGTACGCGTACGCGCCTGGTGTCCACAGAGGAAAGAGAGAGAGAGAGAGAGAGAGAGAGAGGAACAGACTCGTGCTTGTCGAGGGTGAGAGGAGAACAACGAGATACGGTCGAGGGATGATTTTCGATTTACCCTCCACTATGCGCATTATTCCACGATGCGGCTCGCGATAAGCTTCGCGTTCGATCCTCTCACCCCTCGGACCGTATCGTTTTCTCGCTGTTTTCCTCTCTCTCTCTCTCTCTCTCTCTCTCTCTCTCTCTCTCTCTCTCTCTCTCAGTCTCACTCTCTCTTTCTCTCTTTATCTTTGTGTGTTTTTTTTTAAAACGAGCTAGCCGGACAGACGCGTTTCCTAGCATCATTCATTTCCTATTACTTTGATTTATAATTCTTTTTCGATTATTTCATACCGTATTTTCCATTAGAAATATTCAACAATTTATGTTTCGATATCTCTTTATTTTCCCCGCTTATATCTGTAATTTTTCTTTCTCCTATTTTATTTTTTTTCTTTTCCTTTTTTTTTTTTTTGCTCCTCCTCTCTCTCTCTCTCTCTCTCTCTCTCTCTCTCTCTATCCGAGGAAAAAAAATCGACGAGTTTCGAGGAACGTACGTACGTACGTACGTTGCACAATGTGCATTGCACAATGGACCTTTTGTAAAATCGTTGAACGTTAATTGAAATTTAAAATTACACACGTTTCTTCTTAATGAGTTACGTTTGATACACGTCAGCGCGTAATAATTACGTATCGATTGAATGTTCCTTTTTTCTTTTTTATTATTATTATTATTATTATTATTTTTGTAGATGGTACGTTGTAGTACGAATAATATAGAGAGAAAGAGAATGGAAAGTAGAGAGAAGGAAAGGGAAAGAATGAAATTTGGTCGAGTCACGATTAAGGGATGACGCGTTATAAACGATAGGGCTCTTGTCAACGGCACGCTTTCGAGATGCGCATCGGATGCTTCCCTTTCTGATGTTCGTAGATGAGCCCTGCCACCCTGTCCCCTCCAGTCATCGTTTCTCCGTACACCCACGTACTTGCTCGCACGCGCACGCACGCACGCAAACAGAAACGATAGAACGCGCACGTCGATCGCCCCCTCCCCCTTCCCTGTTCCTGTCCCTACATCGACCCCCGCCCCTCCCCGTCCCGTTGCACCCCGCGTTCGTCTCTCGTCTCGTGTCTACTCTCACAAAGCACCGGCCACAATTCGCCTAACCACTCGAAACCGACGTGTAGAAGAAGGGAGAGCGAGCAGGAACACGCGGGTGCAATTACCCGACATAATCGAGTCCCTATCGTTCCCCCTTAACCCCCATCCCCCGTCCACCTTTCTCATCTCATCTCTCTCACCCTCACCTTCACCCTCTTTCGTTCTCGTACGCACTCTCGTACGCACGTTACGTACGTACGTACGTAGAAAAATGTTTCGATTTTATTTAAATTCAATTTTTAAGTCGAACGATCGCTTTGATCCTTACGTTCAAGATTTCAATCCTGAAAAGAAAAAAATGAAATATGTGGAAGAATATTTGTCCGATTTATCGGGGAAACGAGGAAACTTGTCGACGCGTTATTAAAAATTTACGCCGCGTTTAAAACGCTCGTTTCGTAGGGCGTACGAACGGAGAAAAAGGGGTGAGCGGCCAATTGATTCGCGGGTATAAAACCGATCGATCAGAAAAATATTGAGAGAGAGAGAGAGAGAGAGAGTTATTCGCGGGGGCGGGGGCGGGTGCCACGCGTGTCGGAATAAAGTTTGGGTCAACATTTCGTTTTGAATTTAATTCCATTGTTTTCTCGCGCAAATCGTGCCTTCTATTATTACGCCCGCCGGCGGGCTTGTACTTTGATTTAAATAAGTAATCGGAGAAGCTATTTCGATTAAATCGGCTCGACAAATACCGATAATAATACATTGAATTATCGAAAATCGCGATACCGTGCATAATGAACATCTACATGTATAAACGACGCATACGCGCGTACACACGTACGTACGTATTGACGGTACGAATCGTATGCAGAAAATGTCGATTGAAATAATAAAAATTCGAGAGAGAGAGAGAGAGAGAGAAAGAGAGAGAGATCGAGTTTACGAACTCGTGTATTTTTGTTTCGCTTCGTTTTAAATTTCATGTTTCTTTTTCCTATTTTATATTTTTTTTTCTCTCTCTCTCTCTCTCTCTTCGTGAGACGTTATTAAAAGACGTCGAATAAATGTAATAATTTTTCGTGGAATATTCGTTCGGAAATAGGAAAAGTATGAGGTAGAAGGAGAGAAAGAGAGAGAGAGAGAGAGTGAGTGTGAGAGAGAGAGAGAGAGGCACATACTATTAATGACGATGTGATCGATATTAGCAAATATTTCCCGCGGGATGTTTACCGAGGTCGCCAGAATCGATAGTGTACTTGCGAGCGAAGCGTGTTATCGTCGCTGACATTTATTCAAATGTAATATCTTGTCTGCCGGTGAAGATTACCTGTTCGGGAAATGCGTCCCACCGGTACGCGACTTTCTTTTCCACTCTCTCTCTCTCTCTCTCCCGCTCGTACTCGCACGTAGATACAGGCCTGGATCGCGAACGGGCCCTGTCCCTTTCCCTTCCCTTCCCTTCCCTTCCCTTCCTCATTCCTTCTCTTCTCTTCTCTTCTCTTCGTGAGTTACGCATAGTATTTTTCGATTAATATCAACTTTCTCCGTGTTCAATCTCGAGCTTCGAGAACGCACATCGATCTCTTTCTATCTCTCTCTCTCTTTCTCTCTTTTCAGAATCATTTTTTTTCTCAGTTTTTGACAAGCAAACGAGCGGGATTGAATTCGTCGAGAAACGTTCGCGCAAAGTTTTACAAAACATTTCACGATAATACTAACTGTATTTTCAATGAAATAAAAATATATATATATATATACATATCATTCACGCGTGATATTAATTGCGAAATCGAAACGCCGAGAATGCGAGCGTGCTAATGTTTGAAATATTTGACATCGATGTGATATTATCGATAAGGTAAGGTGGGAGATGAGGGTGGTGTGTTATTAAAAAACTGTTTAAGGTAGAAAGACGAAGGGAGGGAAGGGAGAAAAAGGATCGGGTGAAGTAGACAGAGAGTAAGAGAGAGAGAGAGAGAGAGAGAGAGAGAGAGAATGGGAAAAAGAGGGAATGCTCTGCCAATGTAGCAACGTAGTTGGAAAACTTTTCGAAGCACTCTCGGCGCAAGCTGTTTCTCCTCTAGGATTTCGCGCCTTTTTCCAATTTCTTAAAGAGCCGCGACAATTTATGTGAGGCGTGTTCATAAAGTACTGCACTCACCCTACCTCCACGTTTTACCTTTTCTTTTGCCGGCAAAACCTTCCCCTTCTCTTTCTCTCTCTCTCTCTCTCTCTCTCTCGCACGCACGCACCGTACTAGATATAGACTTTTTAAAAGTAACTTCGGTACGTCGTATTTCTCGATACTTATTAGCTTTTCGCGACACGACTTTCGCGTACGTGCCCTTCCTATGTATGTATCTCGTGAAAGACGTGATAAACTTTTCTAATATACAGTTGCGTTCCTCGAATGCCGCCTCCTCTCCTCTTTTCCAAACGATTTTCACGATCGAGAGTAATCGTAAATTAATCCTCGAACGACGGCAGTTGGGAGGAGGTGGGCGGGGAGAGTATGGGTGGCCTACGTTTTTTTTTTTTTTTTTTTTTTACTATTTCTCTTACTTTTTTTCTTTCCCTCTCTCTCTCTCTCTCTTTTTCCCCCATTTCCAATTTTTCAAACCCGCCTTCCCCCTCGTCGCTACTCGCTTTTTATTTCGTTTCGTTTTGTTTCTCCTGTTTCTCTCTTTCTCTCCTTTTTTTTCTTTTTCTTTTTCTTTTTTTTTTTCGTTTTTTCCTTTCATTTCATTTTAAAAGGCAAAGCACGAGCCTTCTCCTCGCTCTACTTATTTTCAATCCGGGGGTATAAGGGACAGCCTAGGAGTAGGGAGTAGGGACGAAAAGTGTACATCGGAATATAACCAGGAGCAACGACGTGATCGTATGTGGATACTTTAGGAAATTGATCAGGGGGGTAGTAAAAGGGGGTGGCTAGATGGTTAATGCTTTCTCCGCGACGTGGCAGCACCCGTGCCTCGTAAGGACGGAATTCGTTTGGCGACTCTCTCCTATCTCGTTTTCCTCTCCTCGTCGCGTCTTTTCGATACTTAAAAAAGCAAGACGATCTGTGTCCGAAAGAAAAAAAAAAAATAAAAAAAGATGAAACAAAGAAAAAAGAAGGAACCTACGATTCGCGATGAAAAAAAAAAAAAAAAACAGAAAAAGAAATAAGATGGTAGTAACGAGGGATTTGTATTTGTAACGAAAACTTTCGTAATATATATATATATATATATATATATATATACGGTGAAACTGATATTTCTGATAACGCGAAAGTTAATATTGTTCGTCGAGATTATCACACCGCGATCGTTTACATAATTACGAAGATACGATACGATACGATACGAACGAACGAATGTTTCATACGTAATTAATAATTGTAACTGTATAATAATAAATGAATGGAGTTCTCGAACGCAGTAATATTTCTATCTGTGCTTTGAAAACGATGAAGTGGATCGAAAGGATGATCGTGATACGAGCATTGCAGGACCACTGGCCGAGCTTCGTCCTTCTCTCTTTCACACACGCGCGCGCAGCACGCACGCACGCACGCACGCACGTACGCACACACAGACACACTTGGACTACTATATAACACGGTAAATCTCTGAAATGCGGCGAACAACGTTAAACGGCGATGGTGATTCGTAACAGGACTCGGCTCTCGCGAAATTCCTGAATTAACAAATTCGATTCAAGCGGAGAACGGGCTTTTCGCGAGTCCTCGACGGACGGAAAATATCCTCGAGGTAATTACGTGGTGAATCGGAAGAGAGAGAGAGAGAGAGAGAGAGAGAGAGAGAGAGAGAGAGAGAGAGAGAGAGAGAGAGAGAGAAAGTTACCCGCGACTCGGCTTCGCTAGCGGCGTTAATGAATCTCCATAGATTAATCCAATTAAAGGGAAGGATGGTCCGCTTATTGCGAAACTCAGTAGCGTCGATTCGAATAAGAGCTTTTATGCATATATACTATATATATATATATATTTATATATACATATATATATATATATATATATATATATATATATATATATATATATATATATATATATACATAACGCCTCGATAAGCACCGTGCACCGTGTATATAAAGTATTGCACGAAGGTAAGAAGAAAAAGGAATCGAAAGAAAGAAAGGAAGAGGGGAAGGAAGGAAGGAAAGCCGAAGAAACGAGATTGAAGTGGGCAGCGAGCTCGCGGTAGAACGCCCTTACCCTTCCAATAATCGCTTGGAATAGGGAATACGGCGATTTGCGTAAAAGATTCAGCAGATTACAATTAATTCGGGAAGGCTAACGAGCCTAGAGCAAACCGAACTCCTCCTACCGCGTGTTGCGGATTTCGTTAAAAATTTATGAGAGCTCTATCGATCGATTTTTTTCCCTTTATTAGTTACCAGAAATCTCTCTCTCTCTCTCTATCTCTCTCTCTCCCTCCCTATTCCTTCTTACTCTATATGTTTTATGAATAATACGTGGAGAAATATAGTACGTTCGATATAACGACATAGTTGATGGCTACTTACGTGTTACGTACGTCGAAATAAAAAAAAAAGAAGATAGATAGATAGATAGATAGATAGATTGAAGAAAGGAGAGAGAGAGAGAGAGAGAGAGAGAGAGAGAGAGAGAGAGAGAAATAGAAGGAGGTATAGGAAGGGCAGAAGCGTATCTACACTACGAGAATGAGCGTGGGGTATAGTTAGCAAGCTAGCGGCACTTATACTTACGGTCGAAACGAACAAGGCCGGCTTGCAAGGAGGGTCTCTCTACTACTTTCTTCCTTTCCAATTAAAATTCAACGCCCGTCGGACGGCCCGTGTAATTGGCCGAGATCTCTTTAAGCGAGAAAATTAACCAGAAGGGGTTGTCGAGGTTGGCGAAGGTTTAACCGGCTGCCCTGGAAGAGGAAGGAGACGAGACCGAACGAAAGGGTGGGAAAAGGGGGAGGGGGGGGGGAGTGGAAGTAGAAAGACGAAGAAAGCAGAGTCCATTTTACCCCTATTTTCCTTCCACTCCTCGCGGTCCCTCCTCCTCCTCCTCCTCCTCCACCACCTTTCAGTCCCATCACCGCGAGCTGCCGCGTAACGTCAGCCCCCTCTCCTCTTTCTCTCTCTCTCTCTCTCTCTCTCTCTCTCTCTCTTTCCTCGAGGGCAAAAATCCTGCCAATAAATAAATTTAAATACATGAATATCTAAAGCCAGGCCCCTTCCGACGAATCTGATCGTGGCTTTGCGCTACTCGACGGATAGCTATGGTTCTATATGTTCTATGTACCAACCAACCCGACCTGCTCGTTCTCTCGTTTTACGTTCTCTCTTTTTCGGTCCCGCGTTAAGCCGATAATGTTTTTGAAAATGCCGAGAGACTCCGTTCGTCCGACGTTGCTTTGACAGGATTCCAGACAACCCAAAGCTTTTATGCAAGCCCTTCCCACCCGCTAGGATGTTAGAACCGTGGCCTATCGTTTTATACTCCTATGGTCCGTTACGTTCTCTTTTCGATCCACGGAGATATTCGATGTTAAAGTTTCTTTCACGGGTGATATACGAAAGCGAGTGAAGAACACCCTGGACGAGTGGAGGATGTCGGTGTGTGATCGGACGAGGACGAGTTCGAATCTAACGATCATAGAATTAACTACGAACGATCCCTTTTACATATTTTTTTTCTTTTCTCTTCCATTTACAATTAAACCTTCCAAGAGGTGGGATGTAGATATGCGTAGTTCGATACTCGTCGTTTCTTTCCGCGGAACGCAAAAGTTAAGATTTCATTTCCCCCGTTCCCCCAATCAAGAAAAGCAGAAGAAGAAGAAGAAGAAGAAGGAAGAGAAAATAAAAAAAAAAAAGAAGCTCCCCTTCCTCGTTTTCGATCGGACGAATCGTCGCAGAGCGACGCGTCGATAGAAATTTTTCCAGAGTCTAATTAAACGCTTTTTACGGTTTGTAAAAGAAAACGGATAGATGTTGCTTTTTATTTTTATTTTTCTTTTCTTTTTTCTTGTTCTTTCATTCGATCGCACGGAAAATTTTATAGAAGCAAGGTAACGTCGAATCGTCGTTATACGCGAGGGAAAAGGGGGTTGGTAGGGAGCGCAGGATAGAGAAGCTAACGTTAGCGAGGATGATGATAGCGAGACACGTAGAAGGCAACGCGAGGCAAACCGAAACCATCCCTATATCATCGAGCTCGAGAGTGAGCGAATCGTCGAGCTGAGCGCTCCCGTCAATGACGTCACGAGATTCTCATTGCGCTTCCATGCCGATCCGAGTCCTCTCTCGCTCCCCTCCGGGAGGGCGGACGACATAAAACCATGTAATTAGCTATACAGCCCTTGTCCGTATTGCCCTGTCAGTGGTGCGGAGCACTTTAACGTTAGCGGTGCGCGCGCTAGAGAGAGACGAGAGAGAAAGAGAGAGAGAGAGAGAGAGAGAGCAGGACGAAAGCATGCCGACTGTGGTGGGGTGCAGTGCTTTCCTCTGGATAGTAGCCGACAAGCGGGGTAGAGAGAGGGCTAGAGCTTCGGCGAAGAGGAGGAGGAGGAGGAGGAGGAGGAGGAGGTATAGGTGGGGCTTCTGCTACTACTGCCATAGAAGGAGGATGAGGAGGAAAAGGGGGAGGAAGAAGAAGAGGAGAAGGAGAGGGAGCTCTCTCTCTCTCTCTCTCTCTCTCTATGAAGTACCCGCTAATTAATACCCCTAATTGCACCGACCCCAGCCTATACCGAGCAGCTACGCCAGGGCCGTACGAAGATACCGCTGCTGCTACTACCCCTACTGCTAATGCTATTTACTATCACTATTGCCGACGTATATACATACGTCGTCGCGCCGTACGATTCATTTCAGTTTTTACACGATCTTCCATTCTCTTTCTCGAGGGTGTGAGAACCCTTTGATTTTGTAGTTAAAAATCGAAACGCGTCCGTCCGTCCGTCCGTCCTCCCACCGTGATTTTATATGCGTCGGATGGATCGACGTTTTTACGACGGTTCTGAGGATATCGTAGAACATTGGGAAGATTCGTCGTATTATCAATTAATTATTATTACGAATTACCCCCAGGTCATCGATGGATACACCGATGTATCGAACGACCTTTAAGACGTACGGATCCCACGAGTACGCGACCTTGAAATTTAAAAGGTTGGGTTTGGGAGAAAAGATATGGAGAGGTATTACCTATATCCCTTTTCTTTTTTCCATCTAGGATTTTTACGAGGGAGCCGCCATTCGCGCTACAAGTGCCGTCGTCGTGAGGCTTGTACCGTAAAGTCGGCACAAGCCTTCGGAGTTTAAATCGTCGTAAGTACGGCTTGTAAAAGCTATGCGAAGAGCCGAACCTTCTCTCTCTCTCTCTCTTTCTCTCGTCTAACTCGTCTCTTTCGGTCTCTCCTTTTTTCTTTTGCTCTCTTTTTCTTTCATATCGACACGAGCGTTAAGTTATGGCGCTATCCTCGCAACATGTCGCCGGGTCTTGTTCGACAAACTTTTCAATGCCGATATATATTTTCCTCGGGCCACCCTTTTATGAGCTGTTGAGCCAGTCCTCCGCGAGCGACTCAGCCGGCTCTGTAAGCCGATTCGATCGTATCGATTTCTTTACCACTCGCCTCGCCTTTCCGTTTCTACGCGTCTCTCTATCCATGTCCGACTCTCTTACTACTCGTAAATCTCTTCGAGCGATGGAAATAAGAAAGGCTACGGGAGATACGTCCGTTTGAAAAAGAAATTATCCCCGTTCGAAACCGGAATGGCCGTTTAAACGGAAGAATAATAACGATTAAATCTATACGACCCGACTACGATTATTCGCGAACGTCCAAGGCGAAAACTCGAAACGAAACGTCGTCGTTTTCGATCGTCGATCGAGAAAAGGATAAAAAGGAAACGAAACGACGAAGAAAGAGTTATTACAAGCTCGTCGTACCGTTTCAATCGATAGAAAATTAACAATACGTATGATATATCATCGTTGGCGAGCGTGAAACGTTTGACGTTAACTTTGACGACGGGGAAATTTCGTGGAAAGGAAAGGGGAAAAAAAAGGAAAAAAAGAACGGATAAAACGTTGTTGTCGCGGGCTACACGGCAATGAAAAGTCACGCCGAATAGTATTTTGGGATTGGCGCGCGCAAATTGCCGCGAGGTAACGCATTATGGGACGGTTAACGAGTGCGGTTAACCAGCTCGCCGGAAAACTGTGGTGTCGCCCTTTAATATATACGTCCCCATTTTCCGTACTCCCGTTCTATGTCTGAGCATATGTTCCCGAAATACCAACTAACCGTGTCTCTCTTCCAACCCTTTGACGTCTATTCGTCTTACGAATCGTCTTTCTCTTTCCTCCTCCTAAATATTTGTTTCTTGTAATTTTATTGCGCTTTACGCGTTAACGATATTCAAAAAAACGAGATGAAAAAATACGTTCGTGTACACGAATTAAGCCGGAATGAACTTTTTATATATATATATATATTTTTTTTTTTTTATTTTATTGTATTTTATTTTATTTTATTTTATTTTTATTTATTTATTTATTTTTTTATTTTTACTTTTACCTTAACAGACAAAATGATTCTGGCACGTAGCTACGAACGCGTACAGTACAAAATAATCAAACAAATGCGGTTAACAACGCGTTCGTTAGTTATCGTTTGCCAAATAACGAGGAGTATCGTATGAGCGATTGTACATGCCGCTTTAATTGAACTCGGATTCATTTTCAAGTGTTCCGATAATAGAATTCGATTCTCCTGCGATAAATGGTTCATGTTAACCGTGGCTTTGTAATAAAAATATCACAAAAATACAACAAAAAGAAAGAAAGATCATAAAACGTCATATTTTATTCGGCTTTGTTACTTTGTTACTTTGTTTCTTTTCTTTATTTTATTTTATTTTATTTTATTTTCTTTTTTGTTTTTTTTTTTTTTTTTTTATTCAGGATTCTTGCCTGTAATCAAACTTTTATCCGTGGAAAAGTATATAAAAGGGAATCATTTTAGAACGATCGCGAGGTATCGAGAAAACGTTTGTACTGTTTGATTGAAAGTCTGAGGTTTCTCCATAAAACGGAGAGATTCGTTTAAAAAAAAAAAAAAAAAAAAAAAAAAAAAAGAAAGGGGAAAGGGGAAAAAAGAAAAGGAAAATAGAGAAAAGCGCGTGCCCATTGTTTTTCGATAAAGTTAATACGTTTCGTAAGAGATCACCCTGTATATGAATAGAGCGTTAGAACGTATATAGGTACTTACGTATACCCAGGATCCATATATGCATAAATCATTCTCTCTGTGTATAATATTACAGTCACATGAATACATATTATATATACACACGTATACACGTGCATACACATATACAGGTTGTCAGACATGCGAGCGTGTAGATGTATTTTCATTGTACAAAGTCGCGTGAGCGGCGCAAGTTAATTAAGAGCCTCTAATGAACCAGCCGCACCGCAAACGACGGCAGCCCGACGCTGGCGTCTCGATCGATTAATTAAAAATCTTGCACGGCGGCGCCGCGACGCTTCGCCTCCGCTCGCTTTGCCTCCGCGAACTTTACCTCCTCGTTTCGTGTGAGACAAACGAGATGGTGGGCTCTCTCTCTCTCTCTCTCTCTCTCTCTCTCTCTCTCTCTCTCTCTCTCTCTCTCTCTCTCGTTTGTTCGTACGCACGCTCAGCTCTCTTATACTATCTCTCTCTCTCTCTCTCTCTCTCTCTCTCTCACTCTCTCTCTCGATTTCACGATTACGAAGAAATCTTTTCATAGGCGATTAATCGTACTAGCATTCTATATTACCCATAGAATTATTCGTTCGAACGAACAATTTCCTTCCGTCTCGTCGTCGCCGTCGTTGTCGTCGTCGTTGTCGTCATCGAAGCTCTTAAGTGTTGGTTAGAATATTTAAAAAAGAAAATCGATATTCTCGGACATTAATAACGTTCTCTTCGTCGTCGAAGAATTCATATTAATTATCTATTTTCGTAGAGGAAGAGATAGAGAGAGAGAGAGAGAGAGAGAGAGAGAGAGAGAGAGAATGCTGAAACAACGTGGCTCGAGGCTGTATACTCTTACGAGATAATGAAAAAGAATGAACAAACAAAAAGGGAAAAGCAAAAGAAAAAAAGAAATAATTAAAAAAGAGAAAAGGAAGAAAATGAAAGCGGCGGAGGAGGAAGGGATATAACGACAGAACGAGAAGAAGCGTGACGTATTCCTTACCATCGATCGTAACTTTTATTTCATTATTTTCATTATCCTTCCGCAAGCGTTTTCCTCGATTCCCTCGTTTTCGCAGCTAACTAGTTAGATGGCTGCTGCTTCTGCTGCTACTGGTGCTACTGGTGCTACTGGTGCTACCATTACTATCGCCGCTTGCTTCTTCTTTCCCCGGACGGGGTAGAGCCAATTTTACGAGATTAACTTTTATTACGATAGGTGTAATTAATTTCGAAGCGGACCAACCTACTCCTCCTCCACCCCCTCGTCGCGGAGATTCCCCCTTTTCAAACGATAGCCAATTGTATTATTCCAAGTTATACTCCTATCTGCGAGGGTGTGTGTTCTGCCTTTTCGACTTTACCGATATCCTTTAGATACACACCCACTCGTTCTCTTATTTTTCTTCTCTAAAGGCGAATTAAAAAGGAAAAGAAGAAGAAGAAGAAAAAAATATACCGTGTAATTGAAAATGCTCGGCGCGACGACTAACGATCCTTTTAACCATCGAGTAATGGCCTTTAGTTATTAGTATATTTTTCTCGGTTGCGTGTGCGCGCGCGCGTTTCCTTTTCCTTTATTTTCTTTTATTCTCCTCGCCAAAATGGTACGAGCGAGGCTAAGCAAGTAAATCGTAAAGAGAGAGAGAGAGAGAGAGAGAGAATCTCTACGGTTAGCCGTAGCAGTTGTGTAGTGAGGTAATACTACCAGTGCGGAACCGACGCGAAAGTTTGTCGTGGGAAGTTTTATTAGCCGATCGTCGGTAGTTAAGTCTGTAAACTATTACGTTTTTACGTTCGCTTTTATCGTGGCAATCCGCGAAGCCTTACTCGCATAACTCTCAAATATCCTCCCAAATGCCAAGATTACGCGAGAATATATATATATATATATATATTTATAACAACGTAAGTGTAGACGTGACCGACTATGTGTGCGTTCCCGATTACGCGATATCGATCTTTAAATCATATCGTGGAATTACGAAACGACGGCGTTCTCGCGCGTATTCCTCGATCGATCGTAAATCGAAGATACTCTCTATCTTTCTTTTTCATAAAGCTTTAGAAATTCATTGGGTAGAGCGCGAGGATGAAAAGTAATTGTCGATCGGACGAGCGTGCGACACCGATGAAGCGGTCCTTATCGACGCGACGAAAGAAAGTAAAAGAAAGAGAGAAAAGAATGAAAAGGAGAAAGATGAAAGATATCAAACGTTGGGATACCGAAGTAAAGTAGGATGTTAGTGAACTAGACGGGAAGAAACGAGAGAAAATAGATTGGCGCGGGTAGGTTAAATAAAAAGAGGGTAAGGAGAGGGGAGGGGAGGGGAGGGGAGAGGAAAAAGAACGTGGTTTTAGAAGGATAGGCGTAAGGCAAATGAAACGGGGTAAATAGTCCGAATACCGTCTCTACTAATTAGTTATATAAAGGCTGCCTACAGGCTCGTACCTCTCAAGGCTTATACCGTTAATTAACATACCGAGCAAGGGTGCCAGGGTTGGTTGTGCCAGGGGGTAGGAGAGCAGGGGGCTCGCTCTTAGGCGCGGCTATGGGAACCAGGAAGGAAACTGGTGGGGAAACATTATCGGGACAACTTTGTCGTCGTTGTTACCACTCGTTTTCGCGCGAGGATCGAGAATAAGAATCTGGAACGAGGGTCTCCGCAATCTTTCCCCTATCTCTCTTTCTCTCTTTTACCTTCTCTCCTTCTCTTCTTTCTCCTCTGTATGTATATATATATAATTCTTCTTTCAACCTCGAATAATCACCTATTAGAAGACGGAAGAACGAGAATAATAAAGTGTATCGAATCGTGGCAAATGTTCTACCGCGTCTACGTTTGAAAATAATTTCAATGAAATTCTCTGGCCACGTATCTGATTAAAAAAGGAAGAGAGAGAGAGAGAGAGAGTCACGATTAACGTGAAAAACGTAAACTTTTGCGATCGTCGTCGGGAAAAACGTTTCTGTGCCTTTACGACGGTCCATCGGTAAATTGTATGCTCCTCTCGGAAAGTCTCGGAACAATGAGAATAATACGTACTTCGCTGTGTTAGTCCCAAAGAAGAGGAAGAAGAAGAAGAAGAAGGCACAGTGTGGCCAGTTAAAGCGAGTTCTCGAGCTTCCGTGACTCGTGGAAGCTTTGAGACAATAGAAGCGGAGGAAGCGAGAAGGGTATTCGAGGGTTTATTAGTCGTCAAACTAGCTTCTCTCTTCCTCTCTCTCTCTCTCTCTCTCTCTCTCTCTCTCTCTCTCTGTCTCTCTCTCTATCTATCTATCTATCTATCTCTATCTCTATCTCTTTCCTATGCGCTCTATGTCTTTCTCTCGACTAACGTCGCCGGTTCAGACGATCCTATCTCATCGGAGTCACGAGTCGAGTCATCTTTAAGTCGTTCCTCGAACGGTTCACCCACGGATCCGCGTTATGCGTCGTAAAGACGATTTCGAATGCGGTCGTTAGAAATTCGATTCATCCTACTCCCGTTTTCCCTTCTTAGAAGGACAGAAATAGATAGATAGATAGATAGATAGATAGATAGATAGATAGAGAAATCACATCACGGTGCGTTCGCAAAATAGACAATTGTTTCGTTTAGAAGCTAAGCTCCTCTAATTCATTGAATTCCGATGGATCTTTCTTTCTTTCTCTTTAAAAATTCTTTTAGATATCTTTTTATTTTTTCTTCTTTTTTTTTTTTTTTTTTAATCTCGTCGACCGCAAGCCGTACGTCCCGAAAACTTTTAATCGTACGCGAGTAACAAACGCGCAAGCCCCTTGGTATATTTGGTAAAGTCGTTTCTCTCATCTCCTCTCGTCTCTCTCTCTCTCTCTCTTTCTCTCATCTGCTTCCGTGGCAAATCCGTTTAAAGCCGTGTTCGTAGCCCGTCTTTATCCGAAAAATAAGGCTGTAAATTGTGATATTTCGCGTGTTTGAGAAAGGGATTTTTTTTTGTTTTTTCTTTCGTCTAGTCTTTTTTTTTTTTGCGTTCCCTCCTGCCTACCTTCTCCTCCTCCTCATCCTCGCTCGCTCGTGCGTCATGCCAGGGATATCCTGCGAGAAACGGGCGACGATATTTACGAGCCGGGCTATTATCAGGAAGTTCGTTTCTGTTGGCTTCGAGAGGTATCGTTTCGTTTATTTTATCTTCGTGGACGTTCTAAAAAGAAAGATAGAAAAGGAAAAAAAAAAACCTACCACAGATATGTTTCGGTAAAACGTATGACAACGAGCAAAAGTGAAGAGTGACACTGGCCGTACCGTCGTTATCGTTGGGAAATAATCATTGCACCCCTGCGAGCCTCTTCGGTGTAGTATAAACGGTACTTCGAAGGGTGTTTCTAGCCCTTCCTTCCTCGCACAGTGGTTCCGGTATAACGAAAGTAAAGAACACAGAGCTCGTTCTACAGGGAACACGATCGAAGTCTCTTAACTCGTACGCATACACACACGCGCGCAAGGTCTCTCTCTCGTTTTCTCTCTCTCTCTCTCGTTTTCTCTTTCTCGCTCGCTCTATGGTCGTCCTAGCAGGACAGGAGGAGGTTCGTCTCTCTCATTGTTATCCAACAACCCCTGCGAGAGACAATGTCTCGTCTACTTCTGTGTCTGACGTTTATGGCACTGTCGCGAGTTAAGATCTCGTTAAGCAGCCTCGGAACTTCCGAAAGCGTGGCCCGAAGTATGTAAAAAGAGGATCTCTTCCCTCTTTTTATGACCCGAAGTAGTAGTAACGTTAGCGGTTCCTCCGTTCCAACGGTTACTTCGTCTCTCGTTGACTCGTTTCTTTTATTTTTTCTTTTTTTCTTTTCTCTTCCTAAATTCTCTCTCTCTCTCTCTCTCTCTCTTTCTCTCTCTCTCTCTCTGTTTGTCTCGATCCGTCCTTCGCGAGACACGTTTAACATCGATGATCATCGACGTTGGCGTTACCCATATGATAACGGAGCATCGCTAAGTTATTACACAAGCCGTTACGCTAATGTTACACAAGCGATGGGAAGAGGAGTCCCGGAGTAATTCCGGGACGACGGCAACGTTCCGGCTGCCAATGCTCTGTTTGCCGCACCTGAACCTCGTCGAGGTGGAATTGACGACATAATCCGCCATAATTCAGGATTACCGTGTAAGCTTGGGATACGCGTAGGCACGCTTCGAGACGACGGCTATGACCTCCGACCTCTATCGCCGGTTCTACTTCACTCGGAACGCGTCGTAGTTTCGCTCGTTGTCAATTTCCCGATACAACTTATTTGTTGAAAATTGACGAACTCCGGATCTTTCGTTCTTTGACGATAGAAACAACGAGAATTCGCGAGGGAAGGGGTCGCGCATCGATTCTTCCGATCTCGGGACCTCCGTGCGTAATAGAGGAATCGTTCAAAAAACGAAACAAAAAAAAGAAATAAATAAAATACGAAATAAAAAAAAAATAGCAGGCTTTTGGACGGGGTGGATGGGTGGGTGGGTGGAGGTGGGAAATGATGTGTGTCCGGTGGACGTTTCCGTCCAGGTATCTCGGGGAATCACGCGCATTCCCGGCAACGTTGAAAATATAAATCCGCTAAAATATCGAGAGATTAGCGTTTGGACACGTCGGCCGATAGCCTGTCGAGGCTCAGACCCCAAAGCCATGCTCTCTCTCTCTCTCTCTCTCTCTCTTTTTCTACCCCTGTCTCCCCACTTTGAACCACCCTCGATACCACTCACCCCTCTAATACACCCGAACGTCCATATATGCGAACGTATATGGTGCGTGCAACCCTTTCGTTCGAAGAGAGGGAGAGAGAGAGAGAGTGTGTCGTTCTAGCACCATTTTTTCTCGTAACAATAATTTGTCGTTATCAAATAACGACGGTACTCTCTCGTATACGTAGTTACCGTGCGTCGCGAAGCCCAGGCTCGGCTTTCCCGGCGAGCCAATAAATGCTAGCGAAATAAAATTTTACTGCCGAATAATATCTGCAAAAGGTAAAAGAACGAGAAAAAG
The DNA here is from genome assembly GCA_911387935.1 of Dolichovespula saxonica. Taxonomy (NCBI): domain Eukaryota; kingdom Metazoa; phylum Arthropoda; class Insecta; order Hymenoptera; family Vespidae; genus Dolichovespula; species Dolichovespula saxonica. Next base: position 663,003 of record OU427011.1, read on the forward strand.
AGAGAGAAAGATATCGGTTCTATTGAATTCCGTAGACCGTTTCGTATCTATATACCATTTTTTCTATCTTTTTTGTTCTTTATATATATATATATATTTTTTATTCATACATACGTATATACTCAAGTTAAGGCACGAACGATCTAAACTTTGAATAACTCCTCCCTCGCCAAATGAATATAACGATTTGATTTTACGAGATTATTTTGACGAATTACGCGTTGAATAAGGTATTTTTAACGTGTAACGCAAATTAGCCTAACGTTATCTTTAATACATATCGAACTGAATATCAAAGTGAACCTATACCCCTCCTGTTGTACACTTTTAACAATTAAGAATATTACCGCGTGATCGCGTCGTACGTATAATTTTGACCACGATCGTGATCTATCGTTACGAGTATCGCCTATGAAAAGACTATCCCGATATAGAAAAAGAGATTCGGAATTAACGCCATAAGAAAGAAAGAAAAAGAGAGAGAGAGAAAGAGAAAGAGTAACACTCGTGGGTGGTTCCTCCTCGACGCTCGATAGCTCGGCGCAAGGATCAAGATCCTTTGCGTGGAAGAAGAGATTGAGAGAATGGTTGGGGGAATGAAACAGGGAGTGGTTGGGGGAGGAGGGGTAGAAGGGCGAGAAGGAGGAAAGGAGGGAGATTGTTGCCGTTGTAACTTCCCCCGTATAAGGGAGAGAAAGCACTCTTACTCTCCCTCTCGTTATGTACGGCGGTGGGCCAAGTCTACCGCAGAGAATAATGTTAATGAAATACAGATAGCATCTCTATACAAGAACCCTTCGAGAAGAGAGAGAGAGAGAGAGAGAGAGAGAGAGACTACGAGGACGAAGTATTGTCCGACTTCGTTGAGAGCTCCTGCGCTTTGAACTTTGGCGCGAGCCAGGATCATCCCACCCTCGACCACTTTCTCTCTCTCTTATTTTCTCTCTATCTCTATCTCTCTCTCTCTCTCTCTCTCTTTCTCTTTTACTCGAGAAGACACAACGACGTTCGCGCAAACTCTCAAAGTATCGGTAAAGAATGAACAAAAATGAAAGAAGAAAAAGAAAGAAAGAGTTGCGGAATAGGAAAGGTTCGGAAATGCGGACAATAACTACGCCAGGCAAGGGATTTCCGCGTGTCGAAGGAAAGAGATAGAGAAAGAGAGAGAGAGAGAGAGAGAGAGAGAGAGAGAGAGAGAGATTGAGAGGGTGGGAGGGAGAAGAACGCGTTAAATAACGTGTAAACCGTACACGACGCTCGATATACTACGTTGAGAGCTGTACCGTTTCGATGATAAGGAGCACGAGCGAATAAACTCGAGTTTCGAAGCGCGGAAATTTAATGGCGTGTGACCGACCTTCTCCTTCGCGTTCCTTCGCGTGTTTTCCACTTGAAATCGGAAGATGTGCGCCGAAACACAACAACGATGCGTCATATAAACAGAGAAAGAAAAAGAAATAGCGAGTGACATCATTGTTTCTTTCATCGACTTTAACGATTTAAATTTTACGGTTTTCTTGGATATAACAGTGACGTAATCGCGGAAGATTTCTATCGAATAGAGTCGGAGAAGAATGGGAAGGAAAAAAAGCACGCGATCGACGTCAGCAAAAGAGAGACAGATAGAGATAGAGATAGAGAAAGAGAAGGAGGGAGAGAGAGAGAGAGAGAGAGAGAGAGAGAGAGAGAGAGAGAGAGAGAGAGAAATCAAGCTCGTCTTTGCCGAGTGTTTTTAGGGGGAGAAGAGAGAAAGAGAGAGAGAGAGAGAGAGAGAGAGAGGGAGAGAGAGAGGGCATGTTACAGAGGCGAGCTGACTCACTGACTGATTTTTTCAAAAGCAGACTAATTAAGGAGCGCCTGACAAAACGTTAATTAAAGCACTCGAAAACCGAGTGCCATTAAAAGAGGAAGGAAGGAAGGAAGGAAGGAAGGAAGGAAGGAAGGAAAGGGGTGGGAGGAGGGGTGCGGTGGTGATGGCAAGGAGGAGAGGAATTACAAGCGCAGTTGCTGCGGTGGCGATGCCGTGGGGAGGAAGAGGCTGTCTCCTCTCTCTCTCTCTCTCTCTCTCTCTCTCTCTCTCTCTGTATGAGGCACAGAGGGGGTGGAGGGCTTAAAAGTTGGAGCTCGTTCGTGCCAGTGGGGTATGGCTTATTCTACCGGGCGAAAGCAGCCAGCAGGCAATTCCTAACGGCTGGAAAGATATGCAAATGCGCGAAAGGGAGAGCGCTGCTAATGCCTGCCTACCTGAGCCGTGCCGGCACGCAATAATCATTAAAAACTAAAACGTATACCCTCTCTCTCTCTCTCTCTCTCTCTAATCTATCTATATATCTCTTTCTTTCCTCGTCCGATTTCGATATCGTGCGGGAAGAGTCCTCGAGAAGTAATCGCGACACCCTTCTAATTTCGTTTAGAACAATTTTCGTTAGTATCGTTCGAACGTATACGATATATATATATATATATATATATATATATGTAAATGTATATGTATATTCGACGTTGAATATTCAATGTTCGATATTTTTCATCGAAAAGGATCGTTCGTTGTTAATCGAGCTATCTCGTAAATAATTTTCTCTTCGACCGGTTCTCCAAAGGAATCCGCACACACGGAGCACACGCTTATGATGCTAGTAATAAAGGGGGTAAGTTGCCAAGGGGAAGATCATGCGGAGCACATAGAGGAGAGAGAGAGAGAGAGAGAGAGAGAGAGGGAGAGAGAGAGAGAGATCATTAGCGAGAGACGAACGGATTTTCAAGGTTCGCGGAACAGGCGAACGCGACGCCCGGGCATTAAAGCGGCCGACTCTCCGGGAACTTCATTTAAGAGTCCTTGTTTATAAACTGAAACAGGACGCGGCAGAATATAATTCCGCTTCTAATTACCCGGAGTGCTTTGCTTCTTCTACGGAAAACGAGGAGCAGAGCTAACCGCCAGCGAAAATTTCGTCCTTCGACGTTCGCGGCCGTGCTCGATCGAATCATCGGCCAGCTTGGACGATTGTTCCACGGTCTGGTCCATAAGTAAAAACCTAATAAATAGCCGGAAGAGCGACGAGGAGGGAAGTGGGAAGAGGAGACCAGGGGAGAGGAGTGGAGAGGAGTCGCGAGAGGCCGCGAGCCCGCGCGAACGGGACCGAGACTTCCCTGATAATTAAGTCCGTTCGGAAGAAAAAGAGCGAGCGATCGTTCCTATCTCTTTCTCTCCTCTTCCTCGTCGGTACATCCTTGCATCCTCGAGATGGCTAATTAATTTAATTACCGCCTTCGCCAGATTTACCCCACTCCTTTCTCCTCCTCCCCGGCACCCCGCCAACCCTCCACCCCCTTCCCATCCCCACTTTTCTCATCCGCCTCGCTTCTTTCTCATACCATCGCGCAACCCTCGTCGAAGACGAGAATCCGATTCGGTGATCGCGGCGATGGTGCGCGTCGGATTTATTTATTTCCACTTTTACTCGTTAAACGAGAGAGAGGAGAAGACTCAAGAAGGGACGGCGATATCCGACGTGACCAATGAATCGAGGTTGAAAGCGCATCCACGAGGACTTTTCCTTCGAGTTCCCTTTTAAAACTGATTATTTCTCTTTTTCTCTTTCATACCTAAACACCATTCTCCTCCATAGAAAGATACTACGATATCCGGAATTGTTCGATAATTTACGAAATAATTTAATCGGCGAATCGATCGTGAATTTCTCGGTTGGATCGACGACGCGTTATCGTTTACCTCGCGATAACTTACAACAACAACAACAACAACAACAACAACAACAACAACGACGACGACGACGACGAGCTTTCGATGTAGCCGCTAAAAGAGCGATGGCGATCGCAGGACGTCGCGGCGAATACGAGCGAGCAGGTTCGAACGAATGAACGAACGACGTTCGTACGTACGCTAACGACCCGTTACGGGCACTGCCAGGGCCAGCCCGTTAAATTTAACGTTTATCGCCGATAGCGAGCATAAAATTTAATTAATCTAAAAGTGATTATGAGCAAAAGCATGGCGCGTTGGCCCGGGCAGAACGCTGATTCTATCAGCGACGATCGGGACCATAAGCCTCTCTGTATGGCCGGCTATAACCCTTCGAGTCCATTTTACTTCACTCCGCGGACCTGACATAGCAGCCAACCAACCAACCAACCAACCAACCAGCCAACCAGCCAGCCAGCCAACCACCAGACGCTGTAGTAACACTTTCATCGGTCCACCGTCGTCACCCTCTCGAGGCCTATACCATAGTACTAACGCGAACTCTTTGATCGAGATAGAAAAGCTTTCTTTTTCTTCTATTTTCTTCCTTTCTCTCTCTTTCTCTCTCTCTCTCGACTCCCATCGGATATATACTCGAGTATATATAAATATATGCATTATTTCATAGTTTCTACGTTCGTTACCAAAGGAATTTCGATAACGTGCAACATTACATATTCCCAATATCAAGCCGTAAAAGCTTCTTTAAGTTAACCGATTATAGGCGTCGAGATCGTGAAAGTTTGGTAAATCGCTAGGGACGAAAGGTATACTTCGTGCTTAGCTCGCTTCCCTCATATTAATTCGGCGACTCTCTCTCTTTCTCTCTCTTTCTCTCTCTCTCTCTCCCTCTCTCTATCACTTTCAAGCTATAGACTCATCGGGTAGCAGAAAAGCGGCGCCGTGTTATGTGTCTCCTCTATCTCGCGTAGTCCCAAGGGTGAAGTCAAGGCATTCCCTTTTAACGACGACCAATCGAGTCGTAAGATAGGCGATCATCTTGCCGATTACACCGAGAACAACGAGCGATCACAAATCGAGTTCGCGAGTCGATTTTTGTTTTTCTTTTTTTTTGCAGGGTTCGTAGCTTCTGATCGATGTCTTTTTCTCTCTTTCTTTCTCTCTATCCTCTTCGCAAGTAGAAAAATTCGAAGGAGAAAGAAGGGAAGAGAGAAAAGATAAGGGGTGGGTAGAAAAAACGCGACTTGCTTTGATTCCCAATGGAAGCGAATTTAACGCTCGAGACTTTGAGTACAGCGACCGAGGAGGAAGGAAGGAAGGAAAGAAAAAAAAAAGAAAACAAGAAAGAATAGAAAGAGGTGGAAGTTAAGAAGAAAGAAAGGAAAAAATAAAAAAAGGAAAAATCGGTGGCACGTAGCGAGCGTTAAAATTAACGGCGCAGTAAGAAAGTATCGTAAGGAGTCGAGAGAAAACTGCGTGCGCAGGTAATTCCCCACCCCTTCCCACCCCATCCCTTCCCACCCCACGTATGTATGGTCAGCGTTCGGTAGGTACCACTCGGTTAGACTTTAAGAAGGCGCGTTATACCTCTTCTTACGAGCTTGGTCGTAATCAAATACTTAAAACTCCGACTACTGCCGGTGGAACGGGTGGAAAGAGTGAGGAGGGGGGGGCGGAGCGGAAGAGGGGAGAGGTTAAAGGGCTAAAGAGGAAGCAGTAGGAGTAACTTCTTTCTACGCAACCGTGAAAAATCGTGCCCTTTTCGTGTTTTCCCTTCGGACGATCGTAAAACCCTCCTTTCTCTACCCTTTATATCTCCTTTTTCCACTCTTAAATAGTCTCGTGCAAAATCTTTTCGCAATCACTCTCTTTATGCTCCGGCTGACTTAGCGTTTACTTAAGGACGTAACGAAACGGATGGAAAAATAAATCGTCGCATCGACTCGTGTCCGCGGGATTATTTTTTTTTTCTTTCTTTCTTTCTTTCTTTCCTTTTTCTCAACTCGGCACACTTTCGTTTTGTCTTCGCTATTAATCGAATCGCTGCGAGCACGTAAGAAACGTCATGGAACACATTGCTACCCTACTGCGAAAGAAAAAGAGGGTGGGAGGAACGAAAGGAAGGGGAAAAAAAAGAGGAAGAAGAAGAGGAAGAAGGGGATGTTAGAAAAAAGTTGGAGCGACCGTTAAGATCGTAATACGGCAGTAATGCCCCTGTACTTAGCGGAGTATAAATAAGCGTTAAATCCGTGCTTAGGAGCTTTAATCTGTATTTTTCTCGAGATGCTTGCCTGAATACATTATCACCGCAGATAGAGAGAGAGAGAGAGAGAGAGAGAGAGAGAGAGAGAGAGAGAGAGAGAGAGAGAGAGACTTTATCGCGGTTGGCGATAATGCCCGGCCGAGAGGTCTAATATACTCGAGCGAGAGAGCCTTTCCTTCGAAGGGGTGTCGCCGCATTCTCACCCCTTACCCTTATACCCTAAAATTCTATGAAATCTCGTCGAATCGAGTAGAGCGTATCAATAATTACGTAGACGTTGCTAACCGAAGGATAAACCACAAATTGGAGCGAGTTAGGGGCCGATTCGATCTGATCTTTCGTAACGTCGTACAAATGAATGTTACGACTTTTATTAGCCATCGACTGCTCGTTTCGTGGCGGTGGTGTTGGTGGTGGTTTCTCTTATCCATTTTGGTCTTCCACCCTCTTACTACGCAGAGAGAAGTAATTGGGTGTTAGAGGAGACGATTGGATTTCTAACAATAAGACACGGACCGTATTCTAGTTTTCGGGAGTGGTTTCTATAAGGGGGAAAAGGGAACGCTTCACTTTTCGTCGATTTTAACTTTTGTATTCGGATACAAGAGGGAATGGTTAGGGGTGGTAAGAGGGACGGAAAAGGAAGAGGAGGAAGAGGAGGAGGAGGAAGAGGGAGGTCGCTAACGACCGTCGCCGAAGCAGGATTGTTAACTGCTGCTGGGTTTGGATCTCCCGGTAGATGTTGGCGACGTTGGTCCTTCCATGTGGGTAGCGAAGAGAGAGAGGATCTAGGAAGATGGGTGAGAGGGTAGAAAAGGCCAACGTCGAGGGAGAGAATGGCTAAGCTATTCGGAACAATGTCTTGTTAGGCGGTTTGCTTAGAGGTAATCGCCGAGAAGACCCAGCCAGTCGTTAGACTTACCCTCGCGGACCTGTTTGTTTCGCGGATAATTGCAGCCGATACTCCCCACTCGAAGTTTCTTCGTTCAAACGTACGTGATTCTTTATTGTCTATAATAATTACGGGACGTTTGTCAATGCCAAGAGGCTTTCGAACGTCTAAAATCCTCTTTTATTTTATTTCATTTTTTTCTTCGTATTTCCTTACTCCTGACGTATTTATCGAATATTCGATCTCGTCAGTTCTTTTTTTTTTTTTTTTTTTTTTTTTTTTAATAATTATTATCTAATATCTGACATTAATCGTGGATAGTTTAAAGGTCGAGAGCAAGAATATAAGGCTTTTCTTTTTCCTTCGGTCCGTTATCGATTTCATTAATACGTATCGCTGCCACGTTAGCATGTACTCCCTAAGGTAATATTCTTAGTTTAACTCTCTCCCTCTCTCTCTCTCTCTCTGTCTCTCTGAAGCCATTTACACGAGTCCGTGCGACTCGAAAGTTCTTCAGAGAGCGCTGGGATGGAAGGGAGTGATACGGAGAAGGTAGAAGAAAAGGTTGAAGGAGGGAGGAGACGGAGAGGTGGCAAAGGTAGTAGTAGCAGTAGTAGTAGTAGCAGTAGCAGTAGCAGTAGTAGTAGTAGTATCCGTAGAATAGTTACGCCGGCAAACTAAAGGGAGCACCGTACCGACTATTATATGGGAGTTGCTGTTACTTCGTAGAACCAACTAACTTGGCCCTAATGCCCTGCTTATGCGCGATTATTGTCCTACTCGAGTTCAGACCCAGGACCATTACGATCCTATACTAAAACCGCACGGCATCTTCGTTAACGCGAAAATTACTACTACGGATCTCTGACCGGTTGTGGTAAATCGAAACAAACGAAAAAAGAAAAAGGAAAAGAATATATAATATCGCCGTTACCAATGTCGTAATATACGTGTGCAATTTGTCGACGTTAGCCTGGTCATTGAAAGAGATAAAATAGAATAGAACGGAGGTGTAATAACGTCGAGACGTTTACAGAGAGACCCTAACCATTGATAAGAGACGGATCGTAAGTAATCTCTCTTCTTAAACTTCTTTCATCGTAACGTACGTATAAAATCTCCGACAATGACAAAGAAAATCAAATCAAACGGGGCCGTTCTCGTGGTATAAGCCTTTTCACGAGCTTTCGAGATCTATTATCGTAGCAAATACGTTTCGCCGTTTTCCGAACGTAACCCTCCCAGATCCATTGTTGCGAACGTTGTCGTCGATTTCTTCGATTGGCAAAAGAAACACGTCGTGGATTATCGTTTCCAAGCTTCCTCAACGATGCCATTCAATAATTATTATCGTCCGTTTATTCTTCGATCGTGGTGTCGTGGCTTTGGATATTTCGAAGAGGCCGACGATAATCGATCCTATCGAACGCGTTACGAGTAATTTTGAAGAACAGTTATTCCTGGCCGAGCGAGCGTGACAGACGAATTTGTCGAATAATCGAGGCGTAACTCGTCGCGTAATCGTTTTCGTAAGCGACACGCAAATACGTTTATGACACGGATAACGCCGAGATTTAAAATAGGAAAAAAGGAGAGTAGAGACAAGCGGAGCTGATAAAAGGCGAAAATGGTATCGTCGGGGCTGGTAAAAAGGGGATAGGTAAAAGGAGGATCGTTGGATGGCCATTAATAGAACGCGAACTCTGGCCAATGGTCATGCGCCAATCAGTTGTAGTGACAGTCGCCAGGAAACAAGTATTTCCCATCAGTGCATTCGGCATGCAAGGAATCTATAGTCAAATCTGTAGCTCAAGATGAACTTACCACTGGCTTTCCTTTCTTCTCTCTCTCTCTCTCTCTCTAGAAATATCAGCATAATATCCTCGATGCATCCTTCGTCATTTCATACAGGATGTTAGACGTCTCGCCCGTCAACCTACCGTTTCTTTAAATTTCTATCGATTTTTCATATTCCGTACAATATTTATATATCTATAAATGTACACACACGTATATATATATATATATATGGGTATACGTGGCTGACCAAACGTAGTACGCGTCATACTCGTACTGTTACGAATAGAGAGGACCAGTAAATAATAATAAAAAAAAAAAAAGAAGAATTCTAGGGGAAGTGTACTAGTAGAAGTTATAGCGTTTTATACAAATAGTTCGATGTAACGACGCCGTCCATAAACTTTCTTCTCCCTTTCGGCCCTATCATATTCTATCTTCGCATTCTGGAGGTCCCCACTCTCTTTCGCACGTATACGCACGCACGGGCGCGCAAGGACTATAACACGCGCGAAATATCATTGGTGACATGGAGAGAGAGAGTGAGAGAGAGAAAGAAAGAAAGGGCAGAGGGAAAGAGAGAGGAAGGTAGATTTTTCCGCACCTCGATATGATTAATACTCTCGCGATATCAAGGGCGGTGGTAAAGAGGAAAAGCGTGGAGCGACAAAGAGCGGAAGGGGTGGAAAAAGAGAAAGAGAGAGAAAGAGAGATGGATAGGCCGAAACACGGGAAAGAGAAAGTCTGCTACTCGAAAACGGGAGCCCGTCGTCGTGTGCGTCGCGTTACGTCGGTATAGAAAAGCGTGGAGGGTGCCAAGAGAAAGAGAGAAGAAAAGAGGAAGAGGAACGGGAAGAGGGAGAGGGTTGGTTAAGGAGGAGGAAGGAGGGAACGGTTATGGCTCGACGTTCCTAGTGTTGGTGATGGTGGTGGTGTTGGTGGTCGTGGTGGTGGTCGCTCGCGTCCTACAGCAAATCCCCGTCAACCGCATTCAATTACGATGTTATCGCGAATACAGATGACGGTTATTTCCTTCGGTACACCCTATACATAACCGCGCTCGCGGAGAGCTCCTGCGTGAGCAAAGTTAAGGCCGTATAATGGCGTGCCGGCCGGCCGTGTGATTGTTTTAGGATGTACGCCGACGATGCTTTGGGATAAAGCGGATCCGATTTCGACGCAAACCAGTCTATCCTATTCGTTCGTTTGTTCGTTCGTTCGTTCGTTCGTTCGTTCGTTCGTTCGTTCGTTCGTTCGTTGGATAAGAAGATTCGAAAAAATGATTGAAATCGACATTTTTTTACCTATCTTTATTCTTCCCCGTTTGTTTATTTGCTTTTTGCTTGTTCTTTTTTCTTTTATTTTAATTTTACGATCACTTGGCAGCGGTTTCAATGACGTCACCCGTCACAGCGATGTAACAAAAAGCACCTTCCTCTGTTGTCGGTTGCTCCATAATAAATGAGTCTGCTTCTTGAGAAAAGGGTGACGTCAGTGGATGCTTCTTCGCGGCTTGCCTATAAATGATTTTTTTTCTTTTTCTTTTCTTTTAATCCCGTATCTAATTATTACCGATTAAAACAACGTATCGCATTTTGATCTTACCTGGCTGCTTCTGGCAACGATTCGAGATATTTCACGGGCGGATAATCCTCGAACGGTCCGGCTATTCGCAAATCCCGTACGTATCTTTGAAAACGAAGATCGAGAAATAAAAATTCATACATCCCGTGCCAATGTATCAATTCGATCGACTATAAAGATTTACCCGTAAAGAGCGTAAGCGTAATCGTTTCTGAGTCCCTTCATTTTGCTACACTTGTTACAGCTCAATCGGCAAAGCGTTTGAATCCAAGCAGTGACTATCGTTCTCGCGTTCGGAGATGGTATCAACGCGGCGTACGGTCTGATTTGATAGAGCAAAAACCAAAATTCCTACGATATTAATACCGTCGTTATCATCGAGTGGTTGTAGAGAGAGAGAGAGAGAGAGAGATCGAGATGTACATACGATCGATCTTTAAAAAAAAAATTTTTTATTAAAAACATCTTACGTTATCCATTTGTTCGTCCATCTCGAAAGTGTCCTGTTCGCAGATCGAAGTCTCGTCGTGAAAGCTACACAATATCTACAACGATTTTATTACTCTTGTCATTGTTATATTGTTCTTTGAATGTAAAAGTAAAGGAAGTAAAAGAAAAAGAAGTAGGAAGCGGGAAGAGAGATAGAGAAAGAACGGACGACGAACTTGTTCGTAATAATCCGGCAAGGATGCGACATATTCGCTCCAGGTTGTGTCCAATTCCCATTCCGCAGGTGGAGCTTTGATTATCGGCTCGCAAGACAAATCTTTGAGCGAGCCATTAGGTGGATCCTCGGCGAATACGCCTCTTAATTCGTCGTTCAACATGTTCATGGTTAAGGATGACAAATACCTCGATAAAGAAATAATAAATGAAAATGCGTAATAAAATCGTTATGATTTACAAGGATATCGGGTGTGGGGTGGGGAGGGGCGGGGTTATTACCTGTTACGTTTGTCGCGTAAAATTTCAACGTGATACTCCGGGGCAAATAGTTTATTCGCCCAAGGGATTATCCTACCTTTGTCCTCGACCGACGACATGGCCGGTGCCAAATTTCTGATAGCCGCTCTGCGTTTAAACGATAGATATACGATCCCTACGTTAAATAACACAAAAGTGACACATCGATCCGATAACGATCGCTTACGTATTTACCCGTAATATTGAAATTCGGTTGAGAGAGCGTCGTCGAATTTTGATTTTATCTTGGGATCGAGTTCCTTCAAGGTCGAATCCTCGGCGTCCTTTTTTATAAACGTCAACGACATCGTTTCGTGTGTGCGTGCCAACGCGAGAAATTTAATTGAAGGTTAAAACTTTTACGTGCGATTCGAGAAGGGCGTCGTCATTAAAAACAAAAACAAAAACAAAGAAAGAAAGAAAGAAAGAAAGAAAGAAAGAAAGAAAAGAAAAGAGAGAACGGGAAACATCGATAACTTCAAACAGATGGAGACACGCTTTCGTTTCTCGTAGATTCGTCGGAAGCTTTCTCTCTCTCTCTCTCTCTCTCTCTCTCTCTCTCCCTCTCTCTCTCTCATTCTTTCTTTCTTTCTTTCTTTCTCTCGAACGACGCTATGGAAGTCGTACGTCGGAGTTAGAAGAGCGGGGTGTACTTCTCGATACTTTCGCGCGATAAAACATGAAATATGAAGGTTGCCAAAGGTTCCGTTCGGTGTAGCCGGTCCGAACAGAAGAGGATGTGCAGATCATAACGCGTCGGAGGGTTATATACACCACCCTGCTGTCTGCTTGAGTTACTTCCTCTTGGCTATTTCAAAAGGGAATTCTTTTATTCTCTCTTTCTCTCTCTCTCTCTCTCTCTCTCTCTCTCTCTCTTTCTTTCTCTCTTCGTACACTCTATACGTCTCTATCAAAGACCCTATGAGAAAGTGCGTTTCCTTTTCCACCGTACATTCCCATAACTCGGCTCTCCTCTCCTCGCTTCGTGGCGTTTCCTTCCTAAGAAGAAGAAAAGGAAGATGAAGATGAAGAAGAAGAAGAAGAAGAAGAAGAGAGAAACGATTCGCGTAAAAGGAAAAACGATTTGTAATTCTTCTATACGGAAAGACAATTGTCTCGAAAAACGAAGTACCTTAGTGCGTTTCCATCGAGCTATATCGTTCGTAAGAATAAAAATCCTCTCGATCGTCGATCAACGATCTATCTTCGATATCGTTTTCGAAAAAAAAATTAAAGAAACGAAAGAACGATTACGATAAGGAACGGTTGTTGTAGTATGTCGTGCGTTAAACGAAAGAGAGGAAACGAAGAATGGAGAGAGAGAAAGAGAGAGAGAGAGAGAGGATAAGGAACAAGTACGGGGATATTTTTTTCCTGGGAAAAAGCAGGGAAAGATTAATTGGAAGCTTCCTGGAGGATGAGAGAGAGAGAGAGAGAGAGAGAGAGAGAGAGAAAGAAAGAGAAAGAAGAGAGGCTGGAAGAGCAGGAGTAGAGCCGGGGGCGAGCTTTTTGCCGAACACATAATGCATAGCAAAGCATGACACCCTTATCTCGGGATCTTTAATTCCGTGAGCTGCCGCGAGGGGGTTGGACCAACGTCATTTGTCGGTTGCATCGCGTCGAGGCCACAGGCGGCGGCGGTGGTGGTGGTGGTGGTGGTGGTGGTGGCGGACGGTCAGAATGCTTGGATAACTTGCCACGGCATCCTCGTATAGGGGCTGGAAATTGCCTTGGCTGATTTCATTTCGGGACCAGATTATTTTAAGGGGACCTCGTTCTCTCTCTCTCTCTCTATCTATCCATCTATCCATCTATCTATCTATCTCTGACTCCGTCTTTCTCTTGTTAGCTCCTTCCTCCCGCATTTGCCCTCTTCTCTACCTATTCCCCGTGATTAATGCGATACGCACCGAGTTAGGGAGAAACGTCTTCGAAGGTCGACCGCGCGGAGAAAATCCGATTAATTTGCGAGCTCGCGTACGAAGAAGATTTTAAACGATCGTACGAACGAACGTCTCCTTTCTCATAATTGCGTTTCGTTTATCGAGAATAATTCTTTTCATTCGTACCTTCTTTTTTTTTTTTTTTTTTTTTTTCTTTTGAGAAAACTAATGACAATTACATTTCGATCGATCGTTGATAAAATTGCGATTACGAAGAGCGTGGAAAATACGAGAGTAAAAATAAAAAAAATATATATATATATATATATTTATCAGAATACCCACCTTTCTTCTGTCAGTATCGGCAAATCATTATCCCCCGAAGTACGAAGGTGGTTTGTATTAAAAGCCATTAAACTACGTGGCCGTAACACTCGCGCACGCACACAAGTACGTATCAAAGTAGGTACGTGTGTTGGTAACGACGCACGAATATATACATGTATATATGTATATACATACATATATGTATGTAAATCCCTGAAGAATCTATCGTTTGCGTAAAATCTCATCAAAATTCCGCCTCCCTGATTAAGGCTTAATTTCCGGCCTTGGAGAAGCGTACGTACGTACGCGTACATACGTACGTACGTACGTATGTACGAAGGAGGGAACGCGAGAATAGAAGGTTGGGATCGTAACGATATCGTGCAGAGAAACCGGTCGATAGCGAGATACCGAATTAATACCGAACTCGCCGAGATATACGAGAGAACGTATACGCGTTTTAAATACACGTAGAGACGTACGCGATACTTTTCAAAAGAAGGATATACGTGTGTGTGTATATATATATATATATATATATCGTCTAAATACCATGAACTTTTATAAATCGAATATCCCCTTCGTCCCATCGACGTCGCCCGGCAAAGCGAAGTGTTCGACGAAAGTGTCCATTATCCTTTTATGAAAAAAAAAAAAAAGAAAAAGTATATATATATATATATAATAAAAAAGAGAGAGAAATAATCTAGAGAAAAAGGGGGAGAGAGAAAGAGAAAAGGGGGAAACCAGGCAACGTGTACCACGTAGTTTTAAGAAGTTTCAACGTGTCCCCATTATAAAGTCTTCACCGAGCATAATAACGTTTGACTCCGTGGGTCTTGGAAGGCATTAGGGAAATCGCATTTGTTCTTTCTCTCTCTCTCTCTCTCAATCTTCTCCCCTTTCTTTCTTTCTCCCTCTTTACCTCTCCTCCTCTTCCTCCTCCTCGTTCCACGAATCGTAACTCTCGGCGACGACCAATACGGTCCCGTACGGAAGGTAAAACCGAACTCGAATACCGCACGCGGTATTTTCCCTTCGTTTCGCGATTTCGATGGTAGTTCGATCGGTGGGAGGAGGGCCGCTCTTGGCCTCTCGCGTTCTTCGAAAGACCATAAATAGCCTGAATGGAATAGTAGGAGGGCTGGTAGTAGATGGGGGATGGATAGAGGGAGGGAGGGAGGGAGGGAAGAATAGGTAGTATACGTGGTCTGGGCGTAACGAAATTCGCTTTGGTGATAGCTCTCTCTCTCTCTCTCTCTCTCTCTCTCTCTCTCTCTCTCTCTCTCTCTCTCTCTCTCTACTCTTAGCTCTCTAATGTTCTGGAAGTGAAATAAAAATGCTCCTCGAATGTATCAGATTGTATTTATAAGAATGTTATATTTCCTCGGTAGTAATGGGAGCCCCTACAGAGCCGATCGTAAATATATCGGTAATGCGCTAGTAAACGATATTATATACAGATGAATAACAAAAATGTTCTTGCGCTTGCTGGTTGTGAGAGACGTGTTTTGCGAGTGTAGGAAGGATAGGACGATAGATGAGGGGGTGATGGTGATGGTGGTGGTGGTGGTGGTACGTTGAATGGGGGATGGTGGGACACGTGGTTTCCGAAGGACAGCGATTTGTGTGTTTTAGAAAGATTCTCGAAATAGGCTTGGGGATATATTTTTTGGGGGGTGAATGGTGGAGGGATAAGTGGGAACGAGGGAGGGTAAAGTTTATTTTTTTTTTCTCTTCGAGTGTTCATTGTTATTTTCTCGTGTTGTTGTTGTTGTTGTTGATTTTTTGTTCGTTTGTTATTTGTGTGTGTTTTTTTTTTTTTGTTAATTTTTGTTCTTTATTTGTTGCTTCTAATCTACGAGTACGACGACGGTAAGAAGTGCGCGTTTCGTTTATTTCGCGGTGCTTACTCTGTGAGAACATATTCTCTCGTATCTTTCTTTTGTACTTCATCGATACGCGGCCTATCTCGAGCAGTTGTCTCTTTCCTTTTTATATTTTCCCTTTGTTTTCGTTTTCTATTTGTTCAGCTTTCCTCTTTCCGATAATGTCGATCGACGGATTTGCGATTTTGCTCGATGATCTTCATCCTTCGACATCGTCCTTCTAAATGATGACGATTCATTTCGTTCTGGTTTCTTTTTCTTTTCTTTTGTTTTATTTAATTCTCTTTTTAATAATAATAATCAATAATAATAATAATAATAATAATAATAATAATAAAACAAAAAAGGAAATAATAATATTGTCACACTTTGCTTCTTCAATTATATGTAGTATATTTACAGGTACGAGCGCGTCGGTCCTCCTCGATCGTCATCCTTCAATCGGATCCCTATTTTCTTATCCATAGTCCTTTGGCGTGGATGCACTCTCTCTATCTCTCTCTCTCTCTCTATCTCATCTCCTTCGTCTACATTTCTTTCCCCGTCTTTGGTTTGAAAATTTAAAGCTCCGACCGGAGGTTAACAGAAAAAAAAAAAAGAAAAAGAAAAGAAAGGAAAAAATAAAATACACGGGAACGTTCGAAAATCGTGCGACTCGTTTTTCCGTTTAACTCTTTTCTTTTCTTCTTCTTTCGTTTCTCTCTTTCTCTCTCTCTCTTTCTCTCTCTCTCTCTCTTGTAAATTAATCATACATCGTTAATCTTTGGTATCGGCTGTATGGAATTCGAGTTCGCAAACTCCCGTTTTAAGAAAGGGAGGCATTATCGATTATATAATACTTCTCGTGCGTTCTCCTGTGAGGGTAGGAAAAAGAAATAAAAAAAAGAGAAATACGGAAGAGAAAGAAAAAATATAAAGAAAAAGAATAATAATAATAATAATAATAGAAAAATAAGAAACGTCGAGAACGTGATGAAAATCCTCGTAATAAAATGGCAAAATTCCCTAAATTTATTCGACCATACGTAAAGAGGAGATAGAATAATAATAATAATAATAATAATAATAATAATAATAATAATAAGGAAAAATGTATGAGAGAGAGATTTGACTTTCTCTGCTTCTGTACTCTTCCTCCTTCTTCTATTTCTTATTCTTCCTCTCCCTCTTTATTATTATCATCCCTCTACCTCGATGTCGCCGTCTCTTTCTCGCTCGAACAATCGGCTAATTGGAAGGATTAAAAAACAACGAGAGCGAATTACGTTAACCGGTTTAACGAAGTAATAATAATCATAGAAAGATCTTAATCGTTAGACGTATACTCGTATAACCTCAGGCGTCCACTCGTGGAGTCGATATATTAGTGAGGATATTTACAGATCGACTCCACCACTCTCTTTCTCTCTCTCTCTCTCTCTCTCTCACACACACTCTTTCGCACATATCACTCATTCCATCTTCTTCTTCTTCTTTTTTCTTTACTTATCATTAGAAACATATCTTACACAGACTGTCCGTTTATGGTGTACCACGAGCACCGTTAATTTACAATGTGATTCCCAAGAAATCAACTTTGTCATCGTCATTGTCACACTTCAATTTTCTCCCTCCCTCCCTCCCTCCCTCCCTCTCCCTCTCTCTCTCTCTCTCTCTATCTCTCGTTTTTTTCGTCATCGAGTTCCTTTACGTGACAAAAGAAAAATCATTCCTCCGTCCGGTTTAGATTTCTTTCCTTTTTTTTGTTTTCCTTCTTTTCCCTCCCCCGTTTCTTCAAGCGACGGAAGTTTTAGCCAACGAAGTTTAGCCGGGCGACACTCGACACGATTATCGGCCGATTAATAACCGCTGAGACATCTGAGCTTCTTCAGGGGTGGCAAGGCCTCGTCTCAGCTCGTCGGTGCCTGCATCGTCATCGGCAGTGGTTTCACCGAGCCCAAACCGCCTGGCCCGGATAGGCCGTTGTTATTCATGTCACCGGGTGCGCGAGGCCCACCAACGCCTATGGCCGTCCCGTTCACCGTAGGCCCTCCTCCTCCTCCTCCACCTGACATCTGACCCTGAAGTCAGAAAACGTAATCGTTCGCTGAACGCCCTCTCCTATAAATACCATCCCCTTAAAACATAGATTTTTGCATCTTTTCGATGAGTATAAATAAATCGATCGTCAAATAAATCCGTGTCGCTTTCGAAACGAGTCGTACGCTTCGAACGAATTACAAAAAAAAAAAAAAATAATAAAAAAGAAAAGAAACGAAATCTTTTCACGTCGGAATAATGTTCATAGCTCGTCGTTGACCTTAAAAAAAAAAAAAAAGACTTACGTTCGTCGCGTGATTATGAGGGCCAACCATCTGTCCTATACCCTGGTGTCCCTGTAGAGGATTGTGACCAGGATGAACGTTCTGTCCAGGTGGCGTCGCCGTTGGCGGTAATTGCCTTTTTATATATGCGAGGGATGCTGGCGACTGCGGCGCCATATTGGCGAACCTCGCTTCGTAATCGTACTCGCAAAGGATTTTATTCTCGCACAGGTAAAACCGATCGCCAACGCAAAACCTGGAATCATAAATGAAACAACCCTTGTCCATCTCGTTATAACAAAAATGAATAATAAATTATAATTCCCCCTTTTGTTGTAACCCCATAGATCGTTCGTTACGATTGCGTTAGTGATCTCCTTTATCGAGAATCTATCGATCTTCGGGACGGTTGTAAGAAATTCATGAAAATGTATTTATAAGAAGATGCGAAATCCCCGTAAAAATGGAGAGGGAATCATAAAGAGTAAATATGCTAACAAGGAAACACCTGTTGATGCTCTAGCTTCGGTTAAGGTGGTAGGGTAGGCGAAGGAAGCTGAAAGGATAAAGAAAGTAAGAGAAAAAGGGATAAAAAGAGAGAGAGAGAGAGAGACGGTCTATCAAAAGATGAACGGATATATTTCTAGAATTTATGGAAAGTATCTACAGAGCGCAATATCCGAGGGAACGTAATTGACCCCGGTCATGGAGGCGGCTGCGGCGGCTGCGGCGGAAGGAATATTTTTTCCCCGTTCGATTGTTGTTTTTTTTTTTTTTTCTACGGTCTTTTTTTTCCTCTTCCTTTTTCGTTTTTAATCCGAAAATGGTCGAACGTCAAAACGCGAAAAGTTTGATGGACGCTTGGAAATTTGTACCGATTGACAGTCGCAGAATTATCTCGCGCGATGTATCTGTCTCTCGTATTTCCATCTTCGTCCATATATATATATATTTTTTTTTCGGAGAGGGATAGAGTGGCGGGGTGGCGGGGAGAAAGAGAGATAGATCGATAGTGGGAAGATGTGGTGGTAGGGAGAGAGAAATAGTGGTAATAGTACTAGTGTACCGGTAGTAGAAAGAGGAGAATGAGGAGGAGGGAAAAAGGACGACGTCGGTCGATAACGAGCGCATCGCGACGTGCCGGACAAATAATTATTATCGGCCTTCTCTGTCCGCTAACGGTGTCGTATCCGCTTTGATCCCGGCAGGAAATACGAGAGCGAAATACGAGAGCGCGCCGAGTCTGGCTCGTGGTAGATACTCTCGTAATCGCACGGCAAATAGAATTAGCGCCCATCGTGCACGCGGCCTCGCTGCTCTACCGTAGCTTATACCAGCTTTCCCTCGTTTTCAAGCTGGCCATACCTCCTCCTCATCCTCCTCCGGCCACCACTTCCCATACTCCTATCACCTTTTCTCTCTCTCTCTCTCTCTCTCTCTCTCTCTCTCTCTGTTTCTGTCTCTATCCTTTCCTCCCTCCTCGCACATTATACGACTGACACGTCTGCGCTAAATGACCCCGCCGAGTAGTCGCGACAATGTTGCAGTCCTACCCTTGTTTTATTCGTTTTTCCTCGAAAAAAAAATAAAAAATAAAAAAAAAAAAAAGAAACGAAAAGATACTTGGGCAGTATCGTCTCGGGTATCGGTGGTATTACTTGGAAAAATCAAGTCTCGTCGCGTGCTCGTTCTTGTTTTGTTCGTTTAACGTAAAAAGAAATACATTCGTAAGAACATAACCCTGATACTTCTACGCGAGGAATTGAAAAAGAAAAAGATATTGCTGATGTACGAGTTGTACGCTTACGATTACGATGAATTAATCGATTACCCGTAGGAGAGATTGCTTCGACGACTCGACGAGTTAAAATGTATTTTATTTCGTAGCTACGATAACTCTAGGACGATACACAACTGCGCTAAACTACGCTCGAACGCGGAAGTGTTTTCAAAGCCTTTTCGGTACCGCCAGTCTGGACTAGAGATAGAGATATTATCATAACTGCGCAGTCATTGGAATTATCGCACAGCAGTACGAGCACACTCATTGCGTTGGATTTTCCATTATTATGCTCTCTCTCTCTCTCGCGAATAATGCCACAGCGCGAAAGGCTATCCTTTAATTCTCGCGGAAACGTTTCCCGTGCACGTTCACGATGATACACCAACAAATGCGAATTTACCTTTCTCTATTTCTATCTCGTTGTCTCTGTTCCTCCGTAGCGCTGTCTCTCGTGTGACTAACGCGATTTTCGTTCGTGCGAACGAACTAATTAGATAGACGTATTTAAAAGCTCGGTGTACGATTTTTCTAATAGGTCAGTCGTTTAATCGCGTTAACGCCTTGGAAGGGATTCGTTTATCAATGGTTACGGGTTTCGAGGGGGCGCGTACCTCGTACGAAAATCTTATTAACGGGAATATTCGACCGGGGAATATCGTAGCGAGAACGTTTACACGAATCCGAACGTAAACCATTACATTTTCTAAAGCTTCCTATACGGGAGTGGGAAGCTACATAGGACTACTAGCGCGTGTACGGTAACACAAGTGCAAGAGAGTTTGAAATATTAATCGGACGCTAGCATGAGCGAGAGTTGCTTCCTAAAGGATGTAAGAGTACAGTGCTGAGAAAGAGGAAAAGAGAGAGAAAGAGGGTGAAGTTAAAATCACAAGAGAAAAAAAAGAGGATGGAGGTAGGCAGAAGAGAGAGAGAGGGAGGGAGGGAGGGAGGGAGGGAGGGAACGGAGGAACGTCGTCTCGCCCTCGAGTTTGCATGGAAAATTTCAATCTGGGTGTACTCGGATAACTTGGCTGAATCTTTAACGAGGGTCACCGGGCTTTGCGAAACACCAACCGAGACTCGTCCATAGACCGGGTGACTACGTAGGAAAGGGAAATAGAGAGACGCTGCCATCGAAACGTTGAAAGAGAGAAGATATAACTGTGTATAAGCGGAAGAAAGATAGAGAAAGAAAGGAGGATACGAGTAGTATGTACTGCAGTTTGAATAAATAAATGCGAGATAGTCGGTGCCAATGTGTGACCCCATTAGGACCGCTTTACTGCCGACCCCAGTGGTGCCAGCGTGCCCATAGCCCTCCAAGAGTAATATCCATGGTGCTTCGACGAATGCGAAACAGTTAAAATGTTGTCTTGCGTTTCTCTCGGAATGTCTACGAAATAGTTTCTGCTGAATCGAGAGAAAGTAGTCCGCGACGATTCACTCGGTTTGCTCTTACTTAGCTCTTGGGAAAAAAAAAAAAAAAGAAAAAAAATATATATCCGTCCATTCCGATCGAGAATAGTCCAAGGATTTGTTACTACCCCGCCTCTATGCGATTCGATACCGATAAAAAGAATACAAAAGTAAGAACATAAAGGGGGGACAGAAAAAAAATGGGATACTAATCGATATCAATTTTGTCATTCGCATCGATCATCTGTAGCCGGCAGGTGCGACGGAACAAGAATGCGAATGGTTGAGTGCTGGTAAACGAGTGCGCGAGAAAGAGAGACAACGACGAAGAGAGAGAGAGAGAGAGAGAGAGAGAGAGAGATGTAGCTAATTGGATCGGTAAATCATCCCTCTGTCTAGGAGGGTGGCAACATAGTCAGTGCCACCGGCAACCCTTTATTCCGTGTTATTACAGTCTAAAGTTACCCCGCGCGTAATTGTTGCTGTTTAATTGCAAGCTCTAAGTCGTCGTGTTACGCGACACACACAGCCATTGCTACCGCCACCGCCATCGTCGTTGTCGTCGTCGTCGTCGTCGTCGTCGTCGTCGCCGCCTTCATGCGCATATAATTGCCTTCTTCGAGTTTGCCGCGACAGAAAAGCTCTCTTCTGACATAGCGCTAGAAAAATAATTGGATGTCGTTTCCTGGCACGGAAAATGTTTATTGCTTTCTTCGAAGGGTCCTAATTCCTAAAGAATACAAAACAAGGACAAAACCGTGGATGTATATACTTGATATATATGTATATATATATACTTTGAAGATGTCGCATAAAAGGGGTTCCTTAGGCATTTGTAGTCGCATGGATATAGCGTATAATATCTCTTGGAAGGTATTAAGGAGAGAAAAGTCCGACGTGCCAGTGAGTTGTTTCTGGCGGGTGCCCGTCGAAGACGGTTAAGTTATCATCGTGTCGTATCGTCGAAAAGAGAGGCCTGGAACCCGACAGAGAATAGCCCTGCCGACGAGGGTATTGTCAAAGATAGACAATGCCGGACGATAAAAACGTAAAATTGATGCTCTTTTGTTCGCATTGTTTGAGAAGCTGTACAACGTTTGTCGCACGCCTGGCCGAGCCATTACTATTGGCTTGAAACTACAACCCTTCCTCCTACGTTCTTTCTCTTTCTCTCCGTTCACTACGTCCTCATCCTCAATCCTCCTCTTCTTCCTCTTCCTCTTCCACCCTTCTTCGAAACAGCACCGACAGCACGCTCCTGACCAATGGCAACCCTCTCTCGCTCCGACCCTCACCTCCTCCCCTTTACCCCTCTTCCCCGTCGCATCTCGCTTCCTCAATTCCAACGAGCCGTCAATAAGCCAGCTCACATTGTTGCTCGCGTTACCAGCTTTCTAGTTTCGCTATTTTACGTTCGTACCGGCATACGCGATTCTTCCTATTACCATGTAAACACCACGGAAACCACGAGATCAACTTCCCACCTACCTACCTGCCTATCTACCTACCTACCTACCTACCAACCTATCTACCTACCTAGTAGAACAAAAATTCACCCTAGCTTTATGCCCCGATGAAATCGTTGCCCTCGATAATCTCCAAACAAAATTTCTATTCTTGCGTGACGAGAAAGCGTGAATCTTTTCGTTCCTTCGTTGCGCGTCTCAAAAGCGAAGAGGAATACGAAAGAGGGAACGGAGTTGGGAGAGTAAAGAGAGTCGACGAAATAAAATGAAAAGTGGAATAGGAATATAGCGAGGTACGATACAGGCGAGGACGGAGGAGAAGGGAGAGAAGGAGGAGGAGGAGGAGGAGGAGGGTCAGAGCAAAGGGTGATTTCCCAGCTGGCCTGTAAAGCAATCCCCCGAGTCGGCTTCTGTCTCGTTCAACTCATACCCCGTCTTCTCTTGGCTTTCCTCGAGTAAAGCTAGTACACCTTACTTCGGGTATTGTAATTATCTTTGAAACTTGCATCGCCCATTCATAATTCAAAATGCAAGATATATATGCATAGATACATATATATCTATATCTATATATACCGTTGGAACACGTAGAATATTACTTACCGGTGCGTACACTGTTGACAGGCGAAACAATCAAGATGATAGACGTTCGTCCTGGCTCGCATGACCATTTCGAAGGCCGGTATAGACTTGTTGCAGGCCGCGCAATATCCTGTATTCCCGAAGAGCCTGAGGTAGTCCCTCTTGCAGAGGATAAGGTTGGCCTTCGTATAGAGCGTAGAACCGACCTCGCCTAACCTACAGTCGCAGCATGCGCACTTGAGACAATCCTCGTGCCAGTAAAGGTCCAGGGCTTTCAGAAGATACCTGTAAAACCGACCGTAGTTTCTCTTCTTACCGACCGTTCGCTTTTAAGACACACACACACACACACATCGGTTAGCCTCGTAGCCATTCTTATTTCAACTTCGCCGATGGTTGGAAAATGTATTCCTCGGAATAAATTCGATAAATTAAACGAAATTCTGAAAGCTATGCGCGCCGTGTTATTCTCGACTCGATACATACGAAACACGGTTTACCTTGGCAAATCGATCGACCGACCGACCGACCGATCGATCGATCGATCGATCGATCGTTCCGTCGTTCGCGTAAAAAATTCAAAAGACGAACGATTCGAAATTAATTAACGCTACCCATTAATTCTATGCAATTAAATCGCGAAATAAAGAGAAAGAGAAAGAGAGAGAAAGAGAGGGAGGGAGAACGAATTGTTAGTAGTCGATATGTGTTGATTTTTTAAAAAGGGTCGGGATACTAATGAAGCAACTACGCGGCGGTGCTGCGCGAACAAAACGACTACTGCGAGATAGAAACACAACTGAGATGATCGTTTATTGATCTACGCTTCGCATCAAAGAGTCAAATACATACGAATTCGAATTCGTATTCGTCTCGCTCACTATCTCGACGCTGCACGAACAATTTCACTACCGATCGCTACCAATGGGTTAATAAGGATGTGTATTGTGTACTCGTTATCCACGCGTGCAAAAAAATTGCTCGGATACATAGGTATACTTTTTCCATTCCATCCATCTTTCTTCTCTCTCTCTTTTTTCTTTTTTTTTTTTTTTATTTAATCTACACATAGATGGATAGATATATAGATATATATATATATATATATATATATATATATATATATATATATATATATATACATAAAATTCCCAGCACGTATATCCGACAGTTTAGAACAATTCGAAATTTTCCCGTCGGTCAGTTAAATCGAAACAAACGCGGTGGCTCTGATTGGAGGCTTTCAGAGCGGATACTGGATAACCGATCGAAATAAAAAAGTCGAGCGCTAGGAGCGATGTGCCTCGAATGCTTCTCGTTAAAAACGCTAATAGCCACGATCGAAAGTGGAGAGCACGAAATAATGGATACGGCTGCAGCTGATGGGGAGGAGGCCTAGAGGGAGGGAATGAGGGTGGGACTGGGCGGAGGAGGAGGGAAAGGGGAACGATCGAAAAATCGTGTTTTCAAGTCGAAACTCCATTTGCCTGACCCACCTTTCCGTGATGGTTTTCCCACAACCGGCGCATTCCTGCTGCGTCGAACCGTTTTTATTCGTTTCCGACTTACTCACGTCCATAGTCATCCTGATCCCAGCTATAACGCCTCCTGCAACATGAACCAGGGGAGGATCTTTAAAATATATGATTAATTTCCTCTCTCTCTCTCTCTTTCTCTCTCTCTCTCTCTCTTTGTAATCGTAAAGATTCGAGAACTCGAGACAAAAATATCGTCTTTCGTTCCCTATCTCCTTTACTACGACAGTTTGGACGATCCAAGCATGGATCAATTTAATGAATCTATAAGGAAAAAAAAATATATATATATACATATACACATACAAATATATATATACACATATCTTTTTCGTCTTTCTCGACGTAACGCGGGCGTACATAAATTTCCTATTTTGTCTGTCCTAACCGGCAAAGCTTTTGATTTCGAAAAGTGCGATTCTAGTGCGATTCGAAAAAGGAACACACATTTGTTGAAGCGTGTACACAAACACACACACACACACACACACGTCTGTCCGTACCGCCGAAGCGATTCGGGGAGGGGGGTGGATAGAGCGCGCGCGAGAGGGTGGTTGGTTTGGCGAGAGTGGTGGACCGTTGAGAGGTGCGCGCGCGGCGAACCTCGGAAGGAGTGAAGGAGATTCGAGAGTGAACGGGGATGAGGAAGGGATGGGGGTGGATGATTGAGGGGAGGAGGAGCGGGTTGAGGGGTGGGGACGGGGAAGAGGGTATGCTGCGCGCGCGCGCGCGCGCGGGCACGGGAGACGGCAGAGGAAGGATTCCCGAGAGTGGAATGGGGAAAGGGTACACGGCGAGGCGCGGGGCTTAATTAATTAGCCGGATACTTTGAGTAACAATCCATTATTACATACAAACATCCTCGGCCCCGGGGCCAAGCTGCAGCTTTATGCTGCTAATTGGCCTTCTCAAAGCTGGGAGACCCGGGCACGAGTTATAAACGCTACTCCTCTCTCTCTCTCTCTCTTTCTCTTTCTATCTCTATCTCTCTCTCTCTCTCTCTCTCTCTCTCTCTCTCTCTCTCTCTCTCTCTCTCTCTCTCTCTCTCTCTCTCTCTCTCTCTCTCTCTCTCGTTCTCTATCTCCCTCGTTCACGTTGCCGTCGTATATACGCGTGTATACCTTTCGTACTATCCTTCTCTCTCTCTCTCTCTCTCTCTCTCTCTCTCTTTCTATCTCTCTCTCTCTTTCTATCTCTCTATCTCTTTCTCTCTATCTCTATCTCTTGCATATACACATACATGAAGACACGCGTACAAGTAAAGAGTACATACAATTGCATAGAGATCTATGGAAAGAGTGAAAGAAAGAGAGAGATAGGGAGAGCGGCATGCGCGCGCCTACACATGCGCGCCAAACGAAGAAGAAAGAACGCGAGGAGAGACGAGGAGAGAGCGATCGTGCCTCGAAGAGAAAGAGAGAGAGAGAGAGAGAGAGAGAACGGATAGCGCTAATAACGCGCTCGTGGCGCAAAAAAAGGAAGAAGTATAATTGCCAGCCCTCGTGGCAGGTATTTTTCAAATAGGACCCCGTCCGTTAATTGGAGGGCAAATTAAAGAGGAGCCGCGGAGGAAAAAAACATCGTTCCTCCATCATGCACCCCCGCGTGCTTGCCTCTCTCTCTCTCTCTCTCTCTCTCTCTCTCTCTCTCTCTCTCTCTCTATGATCACCCCTTTTTCCCACCCTTTTCCTCTCTTCTCATAGCCTCACCACCACCACCACCGATGCTCCCACTCGACGAGATATCCGCTAGGCGCCTCCGCGATTCGTCAAAACGAAGCGCGTCGTCGCTCTTCCTCCGTCTGTCTTTTGCATTTTTCTTTTATCTTCATTTTATCCTCTTACGCGATCTTTCCTTTTCTTTTCTCAACCGATCGCCACAATCTATTTGATCTATTTCCAACAACTATGATAAATAGTTCGTAAAGTCCGATAAAGTTCACATATATAAACCTAAGTATATTCGTCGATCGTTAAAAGAAAAAAAAAAAAAAAAAAAGAAACATTTTGAAATCGAGGGAGGAAATAAAAGAAGCAACGTGTACGGTCGAACTCTCGGAGGCCGATTAAATCGCACAAATTGGATACGCGAACCGGTCTGTAATTTAATCTTTCTCAGCGTCACGGACCAGTATAAACTTGAGAGCTCGCGAGACGCAAATAACAGAGGTTGCAACGCATAGGTACGTGCGTCTATGATCCACGCGTACATCTCCCCACGAATGCACGAAATCCACAAAAGACGCTCTCGCGATCGGATTGCGTTGCGAGGAAGATGAGAGAGATAGATAGATAAAGAGAGAGAGAGAGAGAGAGAGAGAGAGAGAGAGAGAGGGAGAGGGAGAGAGAGGGAGAGATAGTCGGTTCGAATGATAAATACGGTCGAGACCGCAATATCCTGATCCGTGGTAAGCGTACACCTACGTGGTCGTGGCCGTTCAACAACTCGATATTGTAGCATTGCCGCGTATCGACTGCATTCCTGTTACGTTCGACCGTGCCATTCTCCTCCTCCTCCTCCTCCTCCTCCTCCTCCTCCTTTTCCTCCCTTCCTCTTATCCGTCTTCTCCCCCTTCTCCTCGTCTCGGCTTC
>OU427011.1:695000-707500 GCA_911387935.1 Dolichovespula saxonica
ATTATATCAGCCTTCCGACATTTTGATATTATTTGAACACAAAATAATAACGTGGAGAATAATATAATAAAAAAAGAACGGGGGAAAAAAAAATTCGAAAATGAGAAAATTCGAAACATTTCTATTAAAAAACCACGAGTATATTTGTCGTGGGCAAAGGGAAGAAAAATAAGGGGAGAAAGAAAAGAAAAGAGAGAGAGAGAGAGAGAGAGAAGTAGAGAGGGGAATTCTTTGTTCGTGGAAGAAAACAAAAATTATTCCTACATCGGTTGGTATGTGGTTCCCGAAAATTCGTGGGTTCGGACGGTGGAGAGAGGGGAGAGAAGAGGAGGGCGACGGTTTTCGGGAGAGTCGGCGGTGCGCATTAATGGAAGGAAAACGGAAAACAATTTTAGTCGGTGTAATGTACTTCCTTGTGCAAACAAGACTCGGTAAATCGAGCAAATAAGGCTGTAAACCCGTGGTCATTATAGCTTTATGCAGGCGCCCGTTGCAAAAACACACGAAAAATTAACGAGACCGGTTCTCCCTCTCTCTCTCTCTCTCTCTCTCTCTCTCTTTCTCCTTTTCTTTTTGTTTTTTTCTTTTCTTTTCCCTTTCGTCGTTTTCTCTGTCACGAAGCAGCGGCGCGTTGTAGACGTAGTTAGCGGAAGGGAAAGGGCTGATGTTGCCTTAGGCGAAGAGCGTCTTATGGGTCGACGCCGATCATGGCATAGAAAGAAACGCGATGAGGGGAAATAGAGAAATGGAGGAGTAAAGGGGAGGTAAAAAAGGAGGGAAAGAAAGAAAAGAAAAAAAAGGAGGGGAGGGAAAAGAAAGAAGCGACTTCAAAAGAAATTTTTGCGCTTTTCCGTTCCGTCGTAGTCGTCGTAGTCGTCGAGTAAAATCGACGCAACCGGCCGCGATACACTTTTCCTGCTAGGCAATATTCATAAATCACCCTCCAGCAGCCTCGACCCCTCGCGCCTCGTGTCTACCCTCTCTTTTTCCTCTTTCTCCCCTCCCCTCCTTTCTCTCTCTCTCTCTCTCTCTCTCTCTCTCTCTCTCTTTATATAGGTATATAGATATATATATATATATATATATACGCTTAGAATAAGCATCCCTCCTCTTCCCGCAGGAGGGATGCAGCGACGAGGTCAACTTCCTTCTTCCTTCCTTTTCTTTTTCTTCTCCCTACCCCCGTCGAGAAGGATATAGGGAACGGGGAGGAAGAAAGATGGTGGGGGGAGGAACGAAGGCCAAGGAGGAGGCAAAGCCGAAGAGGAGAGCTCCGTGGTATGGGGTAGCAAACGGCGGGGGTGGTGGTCTCAGATTCTATTAAGATCTCAGTAAGTCTTGTTACACGGAGAGGCCATGCCGCAAATCTCGCAATAAAACAGCCAACCGGTATAACACAGATTCGACCATCCACCAACTACCACCACAGGCGTGCTTCCTCCTCTTATATTCCTTCTTCCCTCTCTCTCTCTCTCTCTCTCTCTCTCTCTTTCCCTCTCTCTTTCTCTTTCTGAAAAGTACTGAAAAGACGTCCACGTCGACGCGACTTTTCGCTTTTCCGAATTCTCTACCCCTCCTCCTCACCCTCCTCCCCACCTTTCCGGTATTCTTATTTTTCCATAGCGATTTACAAGCTTTCGTTGCCCTACCAAAAGAAACAGAAATAATCCGGTTTTTCGAATAAATTTAAGGAATGACGAGAATGAGGGTTTCTTTTTTTTTTTTTTCTTTTTTTAATTTCATTTTAACGAAACACGACGATCTGTGTAAACTATTGATCATTATCCCGTGTGGTATTTAAACATTAACGTACAACGGTTAATATCGATATCGCGTATCGTGCAAATTTTAAAGTGTCCCGAGTGGAACGACGACGAAGACGACGGCGATATCAGCGTGCCGTAAAACGAGTCGTAAGCGTCTCGAACCAACAGACACCTGACGCAGCAAAGTGTGTAAGTGATAAAAGGGTAAATCTAATATCCTCCTCCGATACTCGATGTCTCTATTTCTCTTCTTAGAATTCAAAAAAAAAAAAAAAAGAAGAAGAAGGAATTAGAATTCGAACGATCTTTTATTTCGTCTTACTCCTAAAGGAAAGAAAGAGAGAGAGAGAGAGAGAGAGAGAGATAGAGACGATCTCTACAATCTTAAATGGTTCGACTATCTAGGCGACGTGGCATACAACTTTGAACAAAATAAAGAAAGGAAAAGGAATGATAGAAGTGGGAGTGGGAGTGGGGGGAGGGGGTGATGAGGGGTGAAAGCGAGATATAGAGGAGAAGGAAACGGACGAGATGGGGTGGTAGGTCGACGTAAGAACGATCTCGCAATCGAGGGGGCCAAAATCAATCAAAACATTAATTGAAAGAGCCCGGGAGACAATGGAGCCCAGCCGGCTAAGGCGGTAGGTAGGTATGGATGGTCTGATAATCGAAAGATATCTCAGTGGCCAATAGCCGATGCCTCTAGTACCTACCTACCTACCTACCTACCTACCTACCTACCTACCTACCTACGACTAGTTGGAAAAAGGAACTTTTCGCTGTAAGAAAGATGGCGTCCTGGTTGCGAGATCGCTTCGAATCGGCCAGCGAATCAACCTGAGCGTGAACGAAACACGTTCGAGAACTATTCGAAATGGTTTGTTTTTCTTCTTTTAACGTCGATAAAAAGGGGAGGTAAAATCGCGGTCTCGATTTCTCGTTAAACGATGATCTGATCGTTTTAAAAGATTATCGTAGATCCGTCGACCATTAGAAGTCGGTGCCATTCTTTCCTCTACGCCCGCGACACCAACGTAAAATATATATTAAATTACTCCTTCGAAATATCCCAAGCAATTATGAATGATTATTTGGCATTAAAACGGCTTATTAAAATGGGACGAGGAATAATTTGATTTCAGTTTATTCGAGAAGTTCGCGAGTCACTTAAATCATTTTCATCGGTAACAATTCGATTAGAGAAGCAAACCGACACGCTCGAAATGCAATACAATATAATATTATACGATATAATTTTGGAAGCATACCGGAATGCGTAGGGAACAATCGAGGGAACTTCAACGCTAAGTCATAATTATCCCTTTAAGATAAATAATGAAATTATAAATTCGAACGGTGGGTTGAGAGTGGGGGGTTGTTATGGGCACAACGGTGAGAATGATGGGGGCCGACGCCCAGAAAGCTCTATACTGCCACCTGGCGGAATGCCCAAGAACCTTTTGGGGGGATGGTCGAGGGACTATATCATCGTCATAAAAGCAATGCCCTAAAGAGAAAAGAGAGAGAGAGAGAGAGAGAGAGAGAGAGAGAGAGAGGTGACCGGACGAAAGTTTTAAACCCTCCTACTACCTTATACATACACACATACATACATACATGAGGGTACACGTGCTTTCGAAGAGGCGACTTTTCGCATGGATATCGGCAACTCTAAGGGATAGAGGGTGACCCAGGAAAACCGGGGGAGGGCCCACGAGGGGGTAGAGCGGAGAAGAAGTAGGAAGAAAATGGTGGTGGGAAGGGTCAATTCGTAAGGCACGCATTCTGCAGCTACGATCAACGTAAGAGGATTATATTTGACGTTTTTCGATCAGGCAAAGTGCCTCTTTTATTGAAGCGTTCGCCATGGAATTACGAGTAATACTCGCTCTGTCTGGGTGTACGGTCTTATTAAATCGTTTGCCGTCGTCGATGTAGTAAGAGGCAACCGGTGCTCGTTGAAAGACGACGACGAGGACGACGAAGAGGACGAAGAGGAGGACTGTGAAAGCCTTCGAGATATCAACTCTCGATAGTATCGTTACTGAATCGATTTCGAGGAAAGAAGAACGAGAATATAGAATAGTTCAGCGAGAGAGTAATTAATCCGATCGGTAAAAGATACTCCTTTTTTTTTCCTTTTCTCTTTTTGTTTGTTCTTTTTTCCTTGTTTTTTTTTTTTTTTTTCTTTATCGATTACATTGGGAAAGGACAACAACAACAACAACAACAACAACAAAAAAAGAAAAAGGTAGAGACGACGCATCGACGAACTAGTAGAGAAGAGTTGGAATCAGTAATTTTTTTTCCCCTTTTTTATTTCTTGTCTCTTGTTTTCTTTTTTTTTTTTTATTATTATTATTATTGAGAATGTACACGTCTTTCTTCTTCCCGTCTCTCTCTCTCTCTCTCTCTCTCTCTCGTCTCTACCCGGTTGACAGAGTGATTTCCATTCCTTTGATTTCGTCGAATCGCGAAACTTACGATAAAGACTGTGCGCGTCCGCGCCCGCGCGCTCGAGCTCGCGCTCCCACCAAGAGTCACGGTCATACTTCTGCTTTTAACCGAGAGTTAATTAACCGCACCGAATTGTGTCGGTATAAAATAAACGTTTGGCTCGCTGGCGAGGTTACTCTCTCTCTCTCTCTCTCTCTCTCTCTCTCTCTCTCTATTTTTCTCTTTCTCTCTCTCTCTCTCTCTCTCTCTCGCGCGCGCGCATAGTCAATTTATTTGAGAGCTTCGATAGGACAACGATAACCGTGACATATACATGTACTTCCTGCGTATCTTAAAGACTTCCCCTCCTCTCTCCCTTCTTCTCTCTCTCTCTCTCTCTCTTCCCCTTTTACCCCTGCACCCCCAGTCCTCTTTCCCTCCGAAGCCGACGACGGGCCGCCTCTCTCCGACTTCAAACGAAATAATTAAGCCATTCTCTTTAGGCGAACGGCTAACGAGCCCGCCAGTGCTGAAGCTAGTGCCAATTATCGAAATCCAAACGGACGGATACACTCGCATCCATTCTGCAGGGACGTTCGAACCCCTCGAAATAGGGGTCTCTCTCTCTCTCTCTCTCTCTCTCTCTTTCTCTCTCCTCTCCTCTCCTCTTCACCTTCTCCTCCCGTTCCTCCTCTCTTTCCCTTATTCGTCTCCACCCACCCACTCTGATCGCCCCGCTGATTGGGACACAGCCGAGGGAAGAAAAAGGTGCACCCGCCGAGGTCTCTCTCGATATTCGCGACCACTGTATTTCTCGTCGCAGTTATTTTGCACGATCGCGCGATTCAAAAGGGGTGTACGGATTTTATAATGATACCTAACTCTCTCCGTTAGCGATCGTCAATGACCATAGTTCAACCTCTTTCTCATTCGAATCTATGTACATACATATATATATTTATATATATATATATATATATATATATATATATATATATATATATATATATATAAACTCGTTCGTAGGCGCAATCGAAGAACGCTCGACGTTTATTAATCGCGCGAAACAACGAAATATAAACGACGATATGTATATACGTATATACGTATGTATGTATGTATGTATAGTATGAATATATACGTACGATGGGAAGAAATAAAAATAATTTATCGGAAGTCGAGAAAGAAGGCTGTGTACGATGTGGAAAGGCGAAACTCCGGCGGCATTACGTGTAAGAAAATGCGAGCCTGGCAAGCTGATACGTGGCATTCTACGGGGTGCGGGATTAACGTCGCTTCTAAGGAATCCGTATCTGTAACGGCAACCGTACGAACGCGAACGTCTTAAGTGGAAGCTGTAATTGGAGCGAGCGCTGACTGTGAGTCGCGCTCGAAGGAGACGTCGAATGAGAACGAGAAGGAGAGAAAGGGAGACAGCTACCAAAGAGTGTCTGTGTAAGAGAGAGAGAGAGAGAGAGAGAGAGAGAGGGCTTCCACAATCACGAAATCGCTGTAAAAGGCGAAGCACGTCGAAGACTCCTAGTTGGTTAAACTCGACTTGACGTTTCGATGGTCGATGAAGTCACGAAAGGCTCGTTCCTCCTAGTCTTCGTCGTAGTTCTTGGTCCACCCACCCACCCACCCACCCTCCCGTTCTCTCTCTCTTCTCTCTCTCTCTCTCTCTCTCTCTTACTCTTCGTTGCCAGCTCTACCGGCCCTCAACATATCCTCGTAAACAGTCGTTTCTCCGGTTACCGGCATGCGCGCGTCGCTAATGAAATTACTCTGCGCGATACATTACCCGTGGACGCTTAATTACTTTCAGAGAAATCCAGTCGACGTAGGGAGAGAGAACGAAGTAACGCAACTTTCGTCGTTACGGCTCCTCTCTCCCACACTCCCCTCTCTTTTCGTTTCCTAACCCCCTTCCTTCCCTTCTTTAACCTCCCTCCATCCCTCAGTCTCCTACCTACCTACCTACCTACCTACCTACCTACCTACCTACCTACCTCTTATTCCTCATCCTTATCCTCCTACTCCTACTCCTCGGCACCACCGATACGATCGCGCGACATAATTGCTTTTCTTTCTTCGTTATTCGATTAAAGTCCTTCCCGTATACCCTCAAACCCCCTCTACCATTCCAACCCCGTCGATTAAACGATAATTAAATATACAAACGACAGCAATTAAATTCATCGTCGTAGAGAGTGAGTGTGAGTGTAACGGAGAAAGAGAGAGAGAGAGAGATAACTCGCCACAGGATTCTAAGGGTTCTCGACCTCGAGAGATACAACGTCGCGGACAGTGCGTCGTAGTCTTATCGCGAAAAAAAAAAAAAGAAAAGAAAAAATAGAATATATGCAAACGAGACGATGCAACCGGAAGGAACCGATACGATCGGCAAGCCACAAGTACTTTAAGTACCTAAGATCGACGCGGTAGAAAGAAATGTCTACATGTAAAAAAAACGCGTACGACGTAAACGATCTATGATAATGGTCTATATTCTCGAAAGGGAAAATCCAACTCTTCTACGGAGAAACCCGTTTTTATTCTAGGCGAACGATAAATAGGATAAAATAAAATGGGCAAAAAATGTTACCTCGCAACGATCGCACGATAGTTTTCAAGGGACGTTAACGACGAGAATCCTTTCGATCTCTTCGTTCCTTTATTCTCCTTCTGCCACGTGCCACTGCATCTTGAGAAGGACGAGTTGTTGCGTTATCTTTGAAGCACCACCCACCCCCGGAGGAAATTTTGCGAACGTTGTTGTAAAGAAAGAGAGAGAGAGAGAGAGAGAGAGAGAGAGAGAGAGAGAGAGAGAGAGAAAGACAGAGAAAGAAAATTGTTCAATTCAAAGACGATTTTGTATAGTCGAACAAAGAGATTCGAGATTTCACACAGAAACGAGTTCGCTAATTCGATACGTGACCAACGATATAGACTTTGTTTTTTATTATCATCATTATTATTATTTTTTTCTTTTTTATTGAAGTAAACCCGCGCGATCAAATGACTCGTGTTATCACCGACGAGACGTCGTTCGAGATTGAACCAGGTCGGAAAAGCGCGAACCTCCTACCAGTAGGATGGTCGGTTGTAAACTGCCGGAGTACCGCGTGCGGCCACGGCACGCCACCGACGGTGATAAATCCCCACCACTTTGAACTCTCTCTCTCTCTCTCTCTCTCTCTCTCTCCCTCTCTCGGCTTCCTCCACCGATTCGGAAGACAACCCCTCCACCATCGACGATTCTACGTCGTTATCCCTCCGTTACTCCGACAAAAACGAGCCGTACTTGCCCCCACTCTCTAGGATTTTCGCCCACCACATCTATTTCGCTCCCTCCACGTGCTCGTTTTGTCCCTCCATTCACCCCACTATATATCCTCTATCGTCTCTCTCTCTCTCTCTCTCTCTCTCTCTTTCTCTTTGTCTTTCCCTTTGACTACCTCTCTCTCTCTCTCTCTCTCTCTCTCTCTCTCTTTGTTTCTCTTTCTTTCTCTCTATCTCTTTCTCTTTTCCGTTCACTATCTTTGCCGCACGATTTAGCTCCCGCTCGAGCAAACGAGTTTTCGTGATACGGGATAACGTCGGTACTCTTGCCGATTAACAGCGACGCGCCTGTCAAGTGTTCCTTCCTGTCTCTCTCTCTCTCTCTCTCTCTCTCTCTCTATTTTTCTAAATAGAATATTATAAGAAAATTTTGACACCGATTGATACGTACCACCCTCACGAACGTTCTCCCCCCGTTTCCATAGTTAAATATTGATTAAAATCGAATCGGATCGATCGCAAATATTTTTCAATCGAGATATTCCTGACGACGATATAGAAATAAAAATGTACGATCGATTTTTAATAAAGATCGTGGAAGAATTCGTTTATTTATAAACGTCAAAGTCGGTTGCGTCGAGCCACGGAAAGATCAAGTTCGCGACTAACGTCGAGCGACGCGAGCAAAAGTCTATCTACCCTATCGCACGCGTACAGGAACGATGGTTAGGGAGGGGACGGGTATCGGGCTCGAAGGGGATGGTTACCCCCACTTCCATCGAAAGCTTCCCACCTAGCCGCTATACTCCCCGTCGGCTTTCCCGCAAGGCCACACCTCCCATTACAAAAATTACACTGCTCGCTGATTTAGTGTTGTGCGACGTTCCGTCGAGAGGGGAGGAACGCGGAGGGGTGTACTGTTCGAGTAAGAGAGAGAGAGAGAGAGAGATAGATAGATAGAGGGTGGCGTGGCGGTCCGGCGCAAGGATAGGAACCTAAGTAATGAAAGGGTTGCTCTCTCTGCCGGCTTCGAGAATCACGGAATCATTCGCCAGATTAAATTAGAAAGGCTACGATCTTTTTTCTCTCTCTCTCGCTCTCTCTCTCTCTCTCTCTCTCTTTTACCTTCAACGCGCCCGAATTCGTTCGAGAAAATGGATTAGACCGCGTTTATATTTAACGGCACCTACCACTACGTTCCCGATATGCTTTCTTTTAATTACCCAGTGATTTACGGCAATGAACTGATTAAATCGAGAACTGAAAAGGTGGATCACCATGTGCGAAATAACGGGATTCGTATGAACAAGCCCCTCTACTATCTATCTATGTATCTATCTATCTATCTATCTGTCTGTCTATCTATCTATCTTTCTCCCACTCCTTACGCTCAAGTTCTCTCTCTCTCTCTCTCTCTCTCTCTCTCTCTCTCTCTCTTCAGCCTCCACGGCCTTCTTATTGGATTGCCTTGTCACATTTTTATTTCATAGCCGCTCGCTTTCCGCATCGCGTTCTCGACGTTAATATCGACGAAACTTTCATTTCGCGGAAGTGCAACGTTATAAATTTCGAATGCGCTTTAATGTAAGTGGACTGCTCCAACGGTGGCGGTGGCGCTGGCGGTGGAGGTGGAAAAGGAAGAGAAGGAGGAGGGTCTAGGAGCAGAAAGAGAAGGAGGAGGAGGAGGAGGAAGCGGAGGAGAATAAGGATGAGGATGAGGAGGAGGAGGAGGTAGGGTAGGTTGCGAAATAGAGAGGGAGAGAGAGCGTCGCGTTTGCCGCTAGTCGAGTGAATAGAAGCAAGTACCAAAAGGGGCGTCTCGCCGACGCGGCCAACTTTTTAAACGCACCCAACTTCGACTCTGTTTCACGAATTCGTTCGACCGTCGTAGACTTTGCCCTGGATATATAACGTTAATGCGATCGCGTCCTGCCGTGCCGAACTTTGCCGATTATAGTCGATTCCTCCTCCTCCTCCTCATCCTCCTCCCCCAACCCGACCCAATCCAACCCAACCCCTTCCTCCCGGTCTCTTTGAAAAAGTATTATCGACGTCGGATCGACGTCAAAACTCGACAAAAAATGAACCGTTAACGTTCAACGGGGATGTTGGAGAAGGTACGTCGGACAAGTATGGGTGATATAACTTATATAGAAAACATTTGAGGAAGAGAGAGTGAGAGAGAGAGAGAGAGAGTAGCGGGGGTGGGAGGGAAATGAAGAGGCACTGATAAAACGATTCGAACGACAAAGTAGATAAATAATCAGCTAGAGATGGGTAAACAGTGAAGTGAGATGGGCGAAAATAAAGAGAAATAATGGAGAGGGATGAGAGGAGGAGAGAACGAGCGAGTGTATGTGTTTGTGTGTGTGTGGTAAGTGAGTGAGAGAGAGAGAGAGAAAGCGTGGGGGGGTGGCTGAAAGAGAAGAGAGTAAAGCGAGCGAAAGAGGGGAAGAGAGGACTAATCACTTCTAGGGACTTTAATGGAGGTTTTCTGTACGCCGTCTACTTTGTCCACGACTTATACTACTATGGACCGCTCGGAAGGAGATTGTGCCGTGGAAAAAGCAGGCAAAGAGAGTAGCGTTACGTGCATTAAACTAAACGGCACTTCGGCTCCTTTCTCTCTCTCTCTCTCTCTCTCTCTCTCTCTCTCTCTCTCTCTCTCTATTCTTCTCCTCTACCGTGCGCTCCTTTATCCACTGGCAAGAAGTTCCTGAGCTAGTACTCGATCGATACCGATCGAAACGGATATCGAAATAAATTCTAGGCATCCTCGGACGACGGTCCTCGTCTCTCTCTCTCTCTCTCTCTCTCTCTCTCTCTCTCTCTCTCTCTCTCTCTCTCTCTCTCTCTCTCTTTGGTTGCCGATTTTACGACACCCGAATATCTATCTATTCTTCTTCTCTTCCTATTCTATCTCACGAACTTTCACGCTTCGACGTCCTAATCGATTTTGATTTCCTTTTCCTTTTCCTTTTTCTTTCTTTTATTTTTTTATTTTTTATCAGCGATCAAAAAACGAACGACGAAATAATCCACAAGCGATAACGCACGAGCCAATCCCGATTTGATCTCGTCCAAAGCGAATATATTTTCAATGTAGAAAAACGTTTCCTATGTGTTGCGCTTCGCGTGTTTTTGCCGTCGCAAAAATAAAAATAAAAAGAAAAGAAAGGAAAGGAAAGGAAAGGAAAGGAAAGGGAAAAAAAGTACGAAAGAGAAAAGAAAGATAACGTTGCTAAATGGTTGCTAGGGAAACGCGGATTTATTATTCACCGAGTTGATGTATCGGACAACATCGACTAGGAGAACAGGTAGCAGTAAAGTTTGGCGATGCCCGAGGCATCTTCCGAGGCTTGTTGCTCGTCCCGGAGTACCAAGGATGATAGCTCGATCTTACTTTCTTTTTTTCTCTCTTTCTCTGGATAATACTGGACTAGGAAAAGATGACTATGAAGGATAAAAGAAAGATGGCTCGTCGTATATATATATACATGTTTATGTATAGATCTATATGAAGTATATACATGTGTATACGCATCAAATATATATATATATATATATATATATATATATATATATATATATATATATACATATATATAAAGTCGCTCACTGTGGCCGTCCTACCCTACTCTAGAAGCACCCCTATTTCTCTCCTCCCGGTGCTAAACATCCACCGTTTTCCTATAGCAAGCTACGTTTCAACCGCATTCAACCCCACACCCTACACCCACCGTCCTTCCTTCTCCATGAGTCCATTCCTGCCTGCCTGCCTGCCAAGCTGCCTGCCTGCCTGCCTGCCTGCCTGCCTGTCTGCCTGTCTGTCTTTCTGTATGTCCGTCTGTCTGCTTGCTTTCTTCCTTGCTTACCTACTTGCCTCTGCTCTCTCTCTACTCTTCTCTTTAGGACGCACATATAAAAAGATGAACGTACGATATAGTCAAGTACATTCTCCTATCTCCCGATCTTCGAAGTGTTACATTTTATATTATACGAGGGATGATTTAGAAGTCAAAAACTCTTCTTATTTTCTTTTTTTCTTTCTTCTCGTTTCTTTTCCCTTTCTTTCTTTCTTTTTTTTGTGTATATCCTTTCAATAAATAATAACATGAATGACTAAAGAGAGAGAGAGAGAGAGAGAGAGAGAACGTTGGAGGATTTATCAGATGTCCTTCCACGAGAAAAGATGCAAAGAGAGGAGAAGGAGGATAGAAAGAGAGTAATGGAGTCTTCGAGCTTTTCTCGATAGGTTGGTATACAGAGAAAAGACAGCTAGTGAAACGCTAAGAGATTCGTATGAAAGGAGGAGGAGGAGGAGGAGGTGGAGGAGGAGGAGGAGCGAGTCTCGTTGGTCTCGTTCGATGGTAGTTCCCGAATCGAAGTAAGTATCGTTCTTGTATATCTCCTTCCGCATGCAAGCGAGCGTACGAGCGTACGAGCGCGCGCGCGCGCACAACATCGAAGAAGTACCGCCGCCATGACATTTTGTGGATTTTGAAAGGACGACGCGGCACGATGCTATCGATATTAGCAGCATGGCACAGATACTAAGAGCTTTTCTGGTAGAGCTGGGATCCATTAGCCGACTCGACTGTCTTCCGAGTCCATTACAAGATGAGCCGCCATCCTCCTCAGTGACCTACCCTCCTTTTCCCAACTTACCCAACGATACATTACGATCTATCTATGTACGTAGTGGAACGAACACACACACACACACACACACACACACACACACACACACACACACGCCTACCTACACGGTGGCCGCATACACGCGCGTTTAGTGCACGATTTTCCCTCTCTCTCTCTCTCTCTCTCTCTCTCTCCCTCTCTCTATCTATCTATCTATCTATCTCTGTATCTCTCTTCTATCTATCTATCTCTCTCTCGCTCGCTCCCTCTCCTTTCACATTTCTTGCCCGATACGTGTTACCACGTTTTAAAGGCCCCTTCGCGAAAATTACCTCCAGAAATAACGAGCCCGTCCGATCCGATCAGTGTCACAAA
>OU427011.1:710000-725000 GCA_911387935.1 Dolichovespula saxonica
TGCAGAACGAAACGAGCTATTATGGATTCGAAATATCATGAAAAATTCAAACGGGGTTGGGGGAGGGTGGGAAGGGTGGTTGAGATGGTATCGTCGTTAACCTAAAACTTGTAACAAATAATAAAAATAAAAGTATCCTATCCTGGAAATGAAATGGTCAAAGTTGTTTACTCGTTTTACCGCGTATACGACACAACTGTAAAAGGGATTCGAGGATCAATGAAAAAGGTGGGAGAGAGGAACGTAAGGTCCTGGTCAAAGATATATCTACTACCTCCATTCCGGGCGTGACTATTTTGCGCCTGAACAAACTTTCACGAAATCGATGTGTATGGATAACGACGTCGTTTAACGGATGTGACGTAACGAGACTGGCCCCGCCAAAGGCACCGGCCCACGACAGATAAATCTCATCGGGTTTATCATCGATACGTGTCCGTTGTTTATACCAAACTCTTTATCCGAAATAACACGTTTCTTCTAATCGGCGAAGACTTCTTCCTTTTTTTTTTTAAATATATATAGTTGCTCGCTTCTCCTCTCGCAGCCACGATAAAAGTATCGACTAAATATCACGTACGTATTTGCACGTAAATTTACGATTTCGTGAATTTATCGTAGTGTCCTTTGAACGGGGAAAAGTGAAAAAGAAAAATAATTTTCTTTTCCTTTCGAAAAGATGGAAGAAAGGAAGAGAAAGGTAAAGAAGAACGGGGGATAAAATAAAGGAAAAAAGAAACAAGAAAGAAAAAAGCAGACGTTTTAAACGACGATAGCCATCATTTCGAGATACGCGATCGGAATCACGTGTATGAGAGTTAGCTTTATGATATTACGTATACACCGAAAGAGAGAGAGAGAGAGAGAGAGAGAGAGAGAGAGAGAGAGAGAGAGGGTCGTATCACTCTAAACGGACACGTACGCGCACGCACATACATACAAACATACATATAACTACATGTTTCTATGGTATATTTGCTTCCAGATGGTTGGGCTCGTTGAGCAAGGTGGATAATAAAGATTCCTACCGAGGGCTAGAAGAGCTAAGAACGATTTCATCGGTAATGAAATTCGAAAAAGGGAGATCCCTCTCGAACATATCCGAAATTGACTTGATACGAATAACCTAATCTATCGGCTTGATATTTAAATTTTTGTACTATAATTGAATGGGTTAGAAGGAATTTCTCTAAGATGCTAAATCATCGTCAAATTAGGGCGTTCTATACGAGTTGTGCTCACACACCTGTCGCTTCGACGAGTATGGGAACGGTGAAAAAAAAAGAAAAAAGACAAAAAATAAAAAGCGCTAGAGAAAGAGAACGAGGTGAAATAAAATGAAAGGTGGAACGACAGCGGGGGTGGAGAGAAGAGAAGGAACGGAAAGAAAAAAGATAGATAGATAGATAGATAGATAGATAGATAGATAGATAGAAAGAAAGAAAGAAATAATAGGAGGAAAGAATAGAGAAGAGAACGTGGAAGCTATAAAATCATAGGGATAGTCTTGAAGAAACGACACATAGAAGGTGGGCGTATGTATGTATGTATGTATGTATGTATGTATGTATGTATGTATGTAGTCGAACGAGGGTGAGTTTTCTCGTAACGTATCGCGAGGCACGATCTCTCGATCGCGCTTGAAAGGATCTCCCTGGTGATCGGTTTGCCGGCCCGCTTCCTTCCCTTACAACGAAAACGATCTTCCGAGCGTTTCGCATTACTCCTCGATCGCGCGCGCGAATGCACGCGCTCGCGCGCTCGCTTCCAGACGGTTTCCCCGCGTCGAATAAGGCAGATAATAAAGGTCCCTCGCAAGCTAGCGAGCGAGCGAGCGAACGAGCGAGCGAACGAGCGAGCGAGCGAGCAAGCAAGCAAGCAGACAGGCACGAGCTAGGAGAAGCAAGGGCTTGGATGGAACGCGCGCGCGGAACGGGAAGCATGGTTTGTGGATGGAAAAGCGTAGAAAGCGAGAACGAAAGGGATAGAGAGTGAGAGAGTTAGAGAGTTAGAGAGAGAGAGAGGGAGATGGCGAACTGGAAAGAGAAACGAAGCCGGAGGAGAAGGAAAAGAGGAGTGTGGAGGGTAAGAAGGGAGGAGGAACGGGAGGAGGGAGAGAAGCTTTCGAGTAAGAGGAAGAGGGAGTAGCGATATTTCACGGGTTTCGCGTGCGGGCGAACTTTAATAATATTCGTTCCATCGGGTATGGCCGAGCCTCATATTAAGTCGGTCCGTCGTAGAAGAGGAGAGAGAGAGAGAGAGAGAGAGAGAGAGAGAGAGAGAGAGAGAGAGATAAAAGGTAGGACGCGCGGTTCGGATGTGACGAGAGAGAAAGAGAGAGAGAGAGAGAGAGAGAGAGAGAAGGAGAAGAGAAGCGTAACCGGGGAAAGCAGAATGAGACGTGTAATAAAGTGAGTTTTTAATTTCCACCGGTGCCGGCGGTTGGCCCCGAAGGGGTAGAAGGCTCGGCCCCGTGGCCGTCGTTCCCTCCGACCCCCCTACCACCGAGAGAAAGAGAGAGAGAGAGAGAGAGAGAGAGCTCGTGGCCTGTCGGCTAGTATTACTAGATAAATCACCCAACAGGCAATAACCTCCCTTCTCCACCTCCTCCACCACCTCCTCCACCGCCTCTCTCCTCATCGCCCGACGAGCTCGTTCGCAGCCACGTCCAACTCTCTTCCACCTTTGCTCTCGACGTTCTGCCTGCCCATCCTCGGATCTTCCTCCCCCCCAATCCCTCCTCCAACCAACCAACCAACCAAACCACCCATCCACCCACCCGTCCGTCCGTCCGTCCCGCCGTTCCGCCGTCCCTCTCGTCTCCGCGTTCGCGGTAAAAAGTTTGCGTCCGGCTCAGGGAAAGGCGGCTGGGTTGCGGGGACGAGGGGTGGCGACGGCAGCGGAGGAGGAGAAGGAGAAGGAGGAGGAGGAGGAGGAGGAGGAGGAGGAGGAGAGAGGGACGGGTCGACTCTCTCGTAAACTCGTGAACGCTCGAGATTGAATTCGAGTGGGATATAAGAAAAAAGCCCGCGGGTGGATACCCTTTGGCCGGGCACCCTCCTCCTCCTCCTCCTCCTCCTCCTCCTCTCGCTCTTATACGTATCCATATACATATTTTAATATTGGTCCCGATGATTTTTTTATATCCGATCCGTATGGATCGTAGCGCGTATAACGGGGTGCGTAACGTTACGTAAAGAAAGTATAGTTATACCGGTACATATCTCAATGGGATCGAGCTACCGGGGTACCGAATTAGAAAGAGAGAAAGAGAGAGAAAGAGAGAGAGAGAGAAAGAGAAAGCCTAAAAGCAAAACTCCATCGGGTCCATTCACGTCGGCTGAGGCGAAGCCGTTCGTTTAAGCCGCGCTCAATGAACGACTACAACGTCAAAATCTACGAGCCAATATTTGTACGCCACGGGCGAACACGTGTTTCTCGTGCCCGGAGACTCTACGAGAGACGAAGGAAGGGGACGGCGGTGGTGGTGGCGGAAAGAAGAGAGAGAGAGAGATAAAGGAGGAACGAAGAGAACTGGCCGTGGTGGTGGTCGTCCTGGTTGGACTGGGTCTTCGTCGGTATACAGGATACACCATACCGTAAAATTTCTACCAGGATATCCGAGAGAACCCTGATTCTAGCCCCTCTCTCTCTCTCTCTCTCTCTCTCTCTCTCTCTGTCCTCTTCCCCCTTTCCCCCCGAACGGGAAATCCCTCGGGGATAACCTAAGAAAATACAAGGATCCCTTTCGAGAGAACGAGTCTCTGGGCATGGCCAGCGAGTACGAGGAACGTTGGTACCACCGAATTAATGTCCTCGGATTACGGAACCGAGCCACTGGGAAAGATTTTGGTGTCGGGCCTGGACCTGCCCTTTCCCCCTCCCCCCCTCTCTCTCTCTCTCTCTCTCTCCCTCATATCCCTTTTCTCGATGTTTATAACGGAAAAGAAAATCAACATTTCCTTTTTTCCATTTCCCTTCTTTCTCCTCTTCCTCTTTCGTCTTCCTCCACCTTTTTTCCCCGTTCGAAGGACCTTCCTCTCCTTCTCGTTTTCACTCTCGAGCTCCGCCTCGCTGACTTTCGAGTCGGATTACCGTAGAACCGTGCAAACAAGAACGACGAGAGACGTCAAAGAGCGTATATAACGCGTTTGCCCTAACGTTGGAGTCTTAATCGTCAAACGTGCAAACGTCCAAATCTACGCAGAGCCCGGGGAGAGATGCGATAAATCGTAGCCGATCTTTTTGAATGGAAGGGCAAAAGGTGGGACCGAGCGTGTTAAGATAAAGTATGTGCGCGTTGGATATTTCGGTATTTACACCCGGATTATTGCAGGAGCTCTCGGGAGTTGAAGAAAATGTTTGAGCCGGTACGGAAACTGGGTTTGTTACGGCTGGGACACGAAGAAGAAAGGGAACGTCGAAAGAAACGAACGAGAAAAAGGGATATATATATATATATATACACACAGAGAGAGAGAGAGAGAGAGAGAGATAGAGATCGAAAAAAGGTCCAATTTTTAGGATATTTTCATTCGCACAATCGCTCATTAACACATTTTTTTCGCGAACACCGGGTTAAATTGCATTGACTGCGACGAGCATTCAGCGAGGGGGTGCATTTAAATAAAAAGACGCAGTGGCCTGTTCGAGGGGTGATATATCTGGCGCGCGGTGTCGGCAAGAGACGTACCACTACTACTATACTAGTATTACTACTACTACTACTACTCTACTACTAGTACCCGATGTGACGGGAGAAAAGTGTGCGAGCGAGCGAGAGAGAGAAAGAAAGAGAGAGAGAGTGTGGAGAAGAGAAGAGAAGAGAGGAGAGGAGAGGAGAGGAGAGGAGAGGGCTAGCTGCGGGCTAGGCGAAAGCGACGGGGAGGGGCTCGAGGGGGAATCGAGGGGTCAAATGGCGGGCAGAATGCGCGGTGATTGCTGGAGGGCCGCATAATTGCACCCTTTGTGGTGCAATCAGCGCCGCAACTTGGCTGGCGCCTAGTTCTAGCGCAACCCCTCCACTACCTCCCTTCGTCGCGGCATCACGTACCTGCCACCCTCTCTCTCTCTCTCTCTCTTTCTCTCTCTCTTTCTCTCTCTATCTATCTATCTATCTATCTCCCTCTCTCTCTCCCTTCGTATCTCTTCCACGTTCTTCTACGGTCGACAACGTCGACGACGACGTGGCACCCTTCGACATTGTCCCCTCTTAAATATCTCCACCTCCAGGTCGGAATCCTTCTTCGATCCTACGGGCTTATGGTCCCTAAAATTTTCGAACGCCTACGGCTACGGCATTTTATGTCGTTGGTCCTCTATCTCTCTCTCTCTCTCTATCTCCCTATCTCTCTGGGCT
Organism: Dolichovespula saxonica; assembly: GCA_911387935.1. Lineage (NCBI taxonomy): Eukaryota > Metazoa > Arthropoda > Insecta > Hymenoptera > Vespidae > Dolichovespula > Dolichovespula saxonica. Next base: position 715,360 of record OU427011.1, read on the forward strand.
TTTTGATACTTTTGGGAAATACGTTTTACACATGCTCGTCCTTAAAATTTTCTTGTTTGCGTTAGAAACCGACAGGAAGTATTCCACATTGTTTTCTCAGGTTATTTCTTTTCGAAACGCACGTCACTCAAATATGAACCTATCGTATCGTTTGTTCCTGGAACATGTTCCGAGATAAAACGTACGGGATAAAGGATAATATCTATCTTGGTTTTTTATTTAAAATGTTATAACGGAACCAAAGAGAAAGAGAGAGAGAGAGAGAGAGAGAGAGAGAGAGAGAGAAAGATATCGATTTGAGAAGCACTGCCCGAAACATACGCCACATCCCGTGAAATTGACGCTTCTCCTGGACCGCCTAGCGCGTTGACAATAGCGTGTACGATCGAGACTGTGTTTCTACACAGTCGTTGTCGAGTCATTAAACTCAGACATTCGCAATTAAGTGCTCTCGCGATATCATCAAGAACGTACGGCGCACGCCGTGTACTTCTTTATACAACACGTTGGTTGGTAACTCACTATGAAAGATCCAATTCGATAAAGCTACGCGGCTAACGAGTGTGGCCTCGGCAAAAATAAAATTGTCTCTCGATCTTCTTCACGATCTTTCTCTCTCTCTCTCTCTCTCTCTCTCTCTCTCTCTCTCTCTCTCTCTCTCTCTCTCTCTCTCTCTCTCTCTCTTTATCTCTCTCGATCCATCCTGCTGTAGCCCCGGCCGTTCCGTAATATTAATTAGAAATTTATCTCCGATCTCGATATAATTGATTCGTAATTTCCGTTTATCGCGAATTAAATCGAAACGCGATGCACCCTCTCCCCTCCCTTCCTCCTCCCCCCTCCCTCCCTCCCTTCATCCTCCGTCAACGGTGCCTACTTTATTCTTCGATAGTTTATTGAATCCGCGTTTCTGAAGGAGCTACGCGAAATCGTAAAACTTAAGGAGATGTTTCTCCTCGAGTTTACGAGGACGATCGCAGAAAGAACAATCGCATTGTCGTTTCTAACCGGCGAGAATAAGAATAAAGGACACACAGAGAGAGAGAGAGAGAGAGAGAGGGGGGGAAAGGAGAGACGGTCGTTGAAAATATCTCGTTGCCTATTGCCGATGAGAAAAGAGAGAGAATAGAAAAGGAGAGAGATGACACAACGGGATAGGCTCGGACGATTGAGAATCACTGAAGCTTGCAGCTTGCGACACGACGATGCCATTACCGTGTCGACCTTTCTCTTTCCCCTCATTCCCCTCTCACAACTCTCACACAATCACGTACGAGTATATATATATATATATATATATATATATATATATATATCGCTTCATTCTGAATGCCCTTCCTCTCCCTCCCACGTTCTGTCTGCGCGCCTTAAGTCTTGAATTATACAGACAGCGCCACTTAAAATAATACACCCGGTATAAACTGTGCATCAACGCTAAAAGCTGTCATTTTCTGTAAGCCGGAATTATGGAGATTCCACGGCCCGTCGATGTACCTCCTGCGGCGCGCGTTCTTATCGTTAGCGCGTGAAAGGGTGTAAGAGAGAAAAGAGACAGAGAAAAGAGAGAGAGAGAGAGAGAGAGAGAGAGAGAGAAAGGAAAAAAAAAGGTTCAAGGAGCGAGAGAAGAAGCGAGGTGGAGAGGGGACAGGCCGAGCGGGAAAGAGAAACGCGAGAGAGTGTGGGTAGAGGGAGAAGATAACGAAAGGATGTCATTACCTCGACGCGTTGGAAAAAGAAAAAAAAAAGAGAAAAAAAGAAAAAAGGAAAAAAGAAAACGTGACCGGCCGATTAAAAGGAAGGATGAAAGGAAGGAAGGAAGGAAGGAAGGAAGGAAGGAAGGAAGGAAGCAATGTTCTCGAAGATTACCTATCGACGTTGACAACTAATCTGGCACATTTTATAAACAAAAAGGGGAACATTGACCCGCGTTACGTACGATTTATTCAATCGAGTTGCAAGCAGATAACGTACGCCTCATATACAACTCGTATATATATATATATATATATATATATATATATATACGTTTCGTATCAATTATTTCATAGCAAAATTACGTGAGTAGTTAACAATTATGTATATTTTAAAAAGCCCCTCTTACTTAATCTCGTGTTCGTATAGTTTTCTCGTAGGAGAGAATAAAAAAAAAAAAAAAAAAGAAAAAGGGGGGGAAACGAAAAAAGATGAGAAAACAAAAAAATCAGAATAGGAAAGAAGGAGAAAAATAGAGGAAGAAGAAATTGAAGGAGAAGAAGGAGAAGAGCAAACCGAGTCCATTATTCGGCGGCAGTCTCGTTACTTTTGAATAAACTGTTGTCTGCAGATAGAAAAAAAAAAAAAAGAAGAAGAAGAAGAAGAAAATAATCCATCGCGGTCCAGCTGTCGGAGACATATTCCAGAAGTCGCGTTTTAATGGGGGCTCATTATAACCGTTGCTCTTAACGTAACTAACAGCCGGGGCCGCATCGTTGGTAGAGCATGTTTTGCGACCGTGTGTCGGAGCTGACGCATACGTGCGCCCGAACGTGTGCGCGCGTGGTCGAGCCGAAGAGAGACATGCAGGGAGCAAGAAGGGGATAAAGAGAGGGATAGGAGAGAGAGAGAGAGAGAGAGAGACGATTTGGAGGGACGGAAGGAAAGAGACGAAGATGGCAAAAGAGAGAGAGAGAGAGAGAGAGAGAGAGAGAGAGAAGGAGAAGAGTCGAGGTGGGGATTAAATTCATTACTCAACCTGTTTGCTCGGTTCGCTCTTTCGCTCGACGCGTCCGCCTAATGCCACGAGTGCGAATGCGTGAGAGAGAGAAAGAGAGAGAGAGAGAGAGAGAGAGAGAGAGAGAGAGTGTATGTACGAGTTTTTAACTCTTACGTGTATAACGTGTATAACGCGAGCCTGCAGCATTAACGTCTTTGCTACGTAATGAAAGTGCTACGGTCATTACTTTTTCCCCCTCCCCCTCCCCCACCCCCAACACTCAAACTACTATATGTTTCCTCTTTCTCTCGCTCTTTTTCCTCTCGTCCCCCTTGTTTCTCGTCTCTTGATATTAAAGAACGTTACCGCTAGCCTCCTTCGATTGTCCTAAGCCCGATTATACGCCGTGCAAAGGGTCAAGAGAGACCGATCGATGATCCCCTCCCCTCCCCTTCCCCTCTCATGCACGCGGATTCTCCGATCCAAAGGTTTATTTCTTTTCGTTCGCAAAGAAACGCTTAGAGTGGGGGGGGATGTAATTGACAAAGGATCGACGAAGGAGAGAGCTTCGAAACTTTCCAACAGACACGCGTGTACTGTCTACGCGCGCAAATATCCAAGGATATATTCGATGACATTCGCGTAAATGCATTTTACGCGCGCGCATACGTAAATGCACTTGGCCTTCCTTTGGTGGATCATTCGTTTGCCAGCTCAAAATGGATTTCATATTAAATATTCACATGGTATTTTTTTCTTTTTCAATCCGTCGCAAATTTATTCAGCTGTCGCTGAGAATCGGTTTGCGACCATCTGGCCCTAGTTTAAACGTGTAACCCTTAAATCTAATTAAGGAATTTAGGGACTCGTAAACGAAACGAGACGAAGGTGGTGGAGGAAGATAATAATGCTGGTTTTGGCAGTCATCGATATCTCCTCTTCGCGAAGAAGAGAAAGACGAGCTAAATGTAGAGACATAGAGAGAGAGAGAGAGAGAGAGAGAGAGAGAGAGAGAGAGAATCGGAACGGAAGGAGGAGGAGGAACGACGGAGGACGGAGGACGGAGGGTTGATAGCGTTCGAGGTAGATGGATTAAGTACGTTCGCCCCGTGTAACCTCGGCAGCATCCCTCGAATATATAGCAGACGGTGGCGCGCGCGCGCGCGCGCGCATGGATACCGGATACGTGCCCTCGTCGATTAATTGTACTCATCTAATTGGGATCTCACCCTTCTCCCTTCTTCAACCACTCCTCTCGTCCCTATTACTCGACCTATCTCCAACGTCTCGCCACCGGCTGAGAAGTGGCGTTCGATCTAAAGCGTCTAATAATGAGAGAGCAAAAGAGAGCAAAAGAGAGAGAGAGAGAGAGAGAGAGAGAGAGAGAGAGAGAATCTTCGATGAAATGAATATAAAAATGAAGAAAAAGTTGAAGGACTATGAAAGGATCGAACGATCGTCGAAATTAGCCGCTCGTGACTCGCCGCGTTCGTCGGCTGGTATGAAAATCGTGAAAGGTAGTAGCGTGTGGTTGAGAGCTAAGGGTGGCGATGGTGGTAGTGGTCGGTGGTGGTGGTGGTTGTACTCGAGGATGGCAACGGAGGAAAAGGAGAATACGGGGTGGGATGAGGGGAAGGGGAAGGAGAAGGAGGAGTAGGGGGATGGCGGCGGGAAGAAGGTTGACGGTGGAAGGCTCGCTTAATTAGAATCTTCGTTAAGGGAGCGTACAGGCTGGGCGCCGCTTCCGAGAGCGTCGCGTAAAAACGTAAGAACTATTTTCATTAAACTCACGTTGCCTCCTGAAAGTCTTCCACTTTTGTGCGCGCGCGAGAACGCGACGAACGACCAGCCAAACCAAGCCAAGACAAGCCAAGCCAGCAACCAACCACTAGGCCGGGCTGACTGGCTTGCTAGCTTAGTCAAGCCAACTACCTAGCTACCTAGCTCTCTTTCTCTCTCTCTCTCTCTCTTTCTCTGTTTAAAAGCAAGAAGAAAAAAGAGAGAGAGAGAGAGAGAGAGAGAGAACGACTCCGGTTGTCATTATGAAATAGGAGCTCTGGGATTTTTTACGACGACCATTTCATTCGCGAACATTTAACGAGCCACGATGATTAATCGCCGCGAACAAAATTGGCTAAAGAATCCTCGAGAGTTTCTCGATTCAATGGAAAAAAAAAAAAAATAAAATAAAAAATAAAAAACATAATCGATCGTGTATTCGCGATCCCTGGTTGTACGTATACACGCACACACACACGCACACACCTATGTATGTATGTACCTACCTACCTACCTAACACCACGTGTTACGATCCCCTTAACCAGCAACGCGTTTCACGCGGGAACACGAGGCATCGTTTGTCGCTCGCGTACTTTTTACCGGAGCACAAGCTTCGGCACTTCGGTTAATCCGAATGCGCCAGATCGTACCGGGTGTCCGTAGCGTATCTCGCGTTTCTCGATAATCGTACAATCGTTATAGGTCGATATAAGAACTACGAGAATTTCAACGTACGAGGAACTCGCGAATGCGAATTACGCTAATCCGTGTAAAAAAAAAAAAAAAAAAGAAAAAAAAAAGCAACAAATAGAAAATGTCTCGTCAGATTTTCGCGAACGAGTTGTGCAGGGATTTTATATCGAGGATTTTCGAGATGGGACACCCGGTATGTCCGTGGTAACGATAGCTGCGACACTCGAAACACGCGGCCTATTCCCTGCTCGAGCGAGGGAAATACGCGTACAACGGCGGGTTTATCAGGGTGAGGATAGAAGTGGCTCCCTCTGTGGAAGTCTCGGAGGTTTCCAGGAGGAAAAGGGATGAGAGAGGGTAAATACGAGAGAGAGAGAGAGAGAGAGAGAGGGGTAGTACCTACACGAAGACGGTGCTTACGCGTGCTGCACGAGAGTTATAAGCAAGTGCCAAGGAAAGGTAGGAGGGTGTGTAGGAAGATGAGGAGAAAGAGGGGAGGATATAGAAGGTGCTTGGAAACAGTGTGCGCTTCGAGAAAAGGAAATGAGGGGTAGGGATCGGGAAAAGGGAAGATATAAGCGTAATAGAAAACAGAGAAACGCGGCAATGCCATTAGTAAAATTACCGCTTACAATATTACCGATGCGAGCTGGCAGTAGGTATTTACGAAGCCGGCGGCCCTTCCGCACCCCTTTGCGATTCCCCGAGATGGCGCCAAAGGCGCACAGTGCCCGTTAAAACCACCCCTGCGATCATCGACGAAAGCTTTAAAAACCTAAACCACAGGAATACGTCATAATAATAACCCGCTGTAATTTTTGTTTCCCCTCCTCCTCCCCACCACGATTCCTTCCCTAATAGGAAAGAATAATTATCCATGTTCTCTTTCGTTAACTTTTTTTCAAGATCTTCGATCGATCGATCGATCGATCGATCGATTCGATGCAAAAGAGGATCTATTCATTCTTTTCTTTTTTCTTTAAAACTTATTCCCGCTTTTACCTCGTCGAAGTTAATAGAAAAAAAAAAAAAGAAAGGGTAGGAATAAAGAATCGTACGCGTGATCGTTTAAAAGGCTTGCAAATTTTTACGTATGATAATTAATTGTATCCACCGATACGATAAATAATTAGCGAGGTAAAAGAGAAAAAGAGGGACAGAGAAAGAGAGAGAGAAAGTTTCGTCACGGCAAAAACCAGCCTGTCTCCCTTTCTCTCATTTTTATTATTATTTTCTCTTTTTGTACGTTTCACTGAACTACGAAGAGTAGAGTCGATCGATTTTTCGTGCGCACTGCGACCAAGTTATTCGAACGAATCGCGTCGGAGGAGTAACGGATGGATAGGCACATAACGGAGGATCGGCGGGAGAGAGCGCGGTCACTGATTTAACGCGGCACAATTGAATCCAATTACAACTGCCGCACGGCGCACCACCGACCGATGGTTCTCAGTTAACGCGCTTCGTTTTATACGTACACACGTACACACACACACACACATATATATATGTACTACCTTGAGATTTACCGTGAAAATAAATAAAAAAAGAGAAGTAAAAAAAAAATTCCCCCAAGAAACGAGGAAAGATTCGAAATGATAAAAACGGGCTGGATAAATAAAAGAAATCGATCGAACGATAAATAATTAATTGCAACTTGCTTATTATTATTTCTAATTCGTAATTTTATTTTTTCTTTTTCTTTCTTTTTTTTGGGGGAGGGGGGGGGGTTTGAAACAAACCAACAACAACACCGCGATTTCCCCGTTTCCCGCGAGTCTCTCTTACGATTTACGGTAAAACGAGCTCCCTGAATGATGAAAAGCCTGGTGGAGTCTCGAATTATTGATGTGTCTCAACGAGCCACCGTAGCGATCATTAATTAAATGAAAGCACGGTACAGTTATGTACGTGTTGTACGCGTTACATTCATTAACAATTTCGACCCCTTTCTTTCTCGTATAACTAAAGTCACGCAGAGGAAACCGATAGATTCGTAAAACGTGCTACACCACCACCACGACCACCACCACCACCACGGTGAATATGTATCGTTAATAAATTTACTTCGGTGAGAGAGAAAGAGGGGGGAGAAATTCGAACGAGGAAAAGGAGAAAAAAATTAGAAGCAAGAGAGAGAGAGAGAGAGAGAGAGGAGGCCGAGGTAAAATAGCTAATAAAGAAGTCATTTAATTTTCCATCCTTTTCTTCCCATTCGATCGAGCAAAGTTCCGTCGTTATCTTAATTAAGTTTCAAGCCGACGAGCACACGTGATCGCCGCATAATCGCTTCGAAGTCCATTAAATGGAAGGAGAAGAAGAAAGTAACAGAGAGCGGGGGGGGGAGGGGAGAAGAAGAAAAAAAATTCAAAGAAACGCTGAACGGACATCGAAAGAACACGTTTATCGAAGAGAGAGAGAGAGAGAGAAAGAGAGCTGGCCCTATCGTCGAACTTTTCAAATTATCATATCGAATTCGATGAGAAAATCTCTATCTCTAGGAATTCATCGTTTCCGCATCGATGAGAGCGTCCTTGATAAGATCGCCGGTGTTAACGTACGGTGATGGAATCCAAGGGGATGAGGAGAGATCGAGAACGAGGATAAAACAAAAACGTGAGGGGGGAGAAAATAAAGGGAAAAGGAGGAAGGACGAAAGATGAAAGGGAAAAAGGAAAGAATAAGGAAGAGGAAGAGGAAGAAGAAGAAGAAGATGAAAATAAAGAAAAGGGACGACAGTTGTCCAAGTATTCATCGCCTTTGATCGATTTCTGCTCGGTCTGCGGTCCTCTTAAGCGGCTCGACGGAACGGCGGTTGCCGTCGAGCCGAAGCAACGTAATCCGTCTGTCTCAAACTAGATGGCGTGCTCCAGTAGCTGGTCCGCCTGGTGCCCCTGGCTGTTCATTAGGGGCCGCATTGTCCGCTAACTAAGTACGCCCGACCCGACCCTTCTTCCTCGCCACCCCTCCTCTTACCTACTACCACCACCACCACCACCATCATCATCACTACCACCACCACTACTACCAACTATTACTCTTCCTCCCACGCCCAGTCTGCTACGCAGCTCTTCGTTTTCCTACCCCTCCCCCTCTCCCCCCCCCTCTCTCTCTCTCTCTCTCTCTATCTATCTCTCAATCTCTATCTCTATCTCTGACGTCTCCTCTCGTTTGGCCGATACCCAACGACAGGCAGGATTCACTGGCCATCAGCCCTCTTCGCGATTCCTCCCTAGTAGTAGTAGTAGTAGTAGTAGTGGTGGTGGTGGTGGTGATGGTGGTGGTAGTCGTCTCCTGCCCTGCACATGCTCTGACACTTGACGATTTTACCTATTAAAGGGGCTTCCCCCAACTAACGCTGATTAGAACCTAACAACTATCGAGCGTACTCTCAACGTATCATTAACGTCCATATCGCTATCGGTGGAAAAAAAGATGTCCAATTATAAACAACAAGATATATATATGTATATGTATATTCCGATACGTCAATGGTCGAATGATTTGCTGGATTATCAACGACTATTTCTCAACGATATTGTTTGTGACATCGTTTAAGATTCGCGTTGCTACTTTTACCGTCTCTCCTTTTTCTTCATTCTCCGTCTCTCTCTCTCTCTCTCTCTCTCTCTCTCTCTCTCTCTCTCTCTCTCTCTCTCTCTCTCTCTCTCTCTCTCTCTCTCTTGTCTCCTATCCAATGCGCTCTCAAGTCAGGTCGCGCAATGTATAGTCCATTGTGTCCACGATAGAATCCAATCAAGGGGCTGGCAAGCCACTTTAAAGCATCGACGTCACGGCCAATCAAACGTCTCCCTTGCACATGCAAATACACGTCGACATATATACATATATATATATATAAAATATATACACCAATGGTATTTGCGTCTCTACGTTCTCTTATTTAGTTCGACGCCTTCATTGTTTTAACCTTTTAACCGATCGTGTTCCCTGACAATTAAGAGAATACGGGCAATCCGAATAAGAAATAGCCTTCTCTTATAACGAGTAGTCGGGCAAGGTTTAACGTTAAAACAACAATAACGACGATGCGATTAACTGGAACTAACTCGAACGCGTTAGAAATATGTTTGAAAATACAACGAATTTAATAAGTTTCGACGTATAAGTTATAAATACGATATAGAACAAACAAAAAAAGAAATTTATATATATATATATATATATATATATATATATATATATATATAAGTTAGCTAAGAGTAGTCGTGCGTTAATTCCCATTCGTTCTCGTTGCCGACTAACGAATGTGCATTACAATTACCGAGCTATGGAAATTCAGTTACGCCTACCACCCGTACAGTGGAGCGCGTGGTTTGAGTTATATACCAAGAGGAGGAAAGGGAAAAGAGAGAGAGAGAGAGAGAGAGAGAGAGAGAGGAGAATGAAAGAGATAGAAAGAGAGAGAGAGAGAGAGAGAGAGAGAGAAAGCAGGCACAGAACGAGCGGATAGAC
>OU427011.1:730000-740000 GCA_911387935.1 Dolichovespula saxonica
CTCGAGATGGATAGAGAGAGAGAGAGAGAGAGAGAGAGAGAGAGAGAGAGGAGAGGGAGGAAGAGACGAGTGGAACGAACGGCCAGATATCCAGGGAGTCTGCCGGTAGAGGCATCGAGGGGTAATTTTATCCGCACTTAGCAGATGGATTCACCCTCGTGCCATCACACGATACCCTTCTTCTTCTTCTTCTTTCTTTCTTTCTTTCTTTCTTTCTTTCCTCTCCTTCTTCGTTTTCGTTTTCGTTTCCTTCTTGCGTCCGCGTTCTTGTTCATTCATCGGATCTCGCCCGATAAAATTCCGTATTCTCATTCGACGTTTTACATAAATTATCGGATATCATCGGTGAGATAACCTTGATCGCGATTAAAACTCTGAAAGAATTCTTAGAATTTGACCAGATCTTTTCTTTTCCAACTACCATCGATCGAGACGAACTCTCTCGCAAACGTTCCCATAACTCAAACGCAGAAAGGCCAACGACGACGACGACGACGAGGAGGAGGAGGAGAAGGAGGAGAAGGAGGAGGAGGAGGAGGAGGAGGAGGAGGAGTCCGATGTGTCTGCATCGCGAGATAATGAGTCTCATCCGGGACTGTGCCTGGCAAAAAGTTGCCACGAAATTGGCGACACGTGTGTTGCACCGAGCTAACAACCAAAGACGAATGGGAGTAAAGGAAATAATAATAATGATAGTAATAATGATGATGATGATGATGATGACGACGACGACGACGACGGCGGCGACGATGCTTGAGAGACAAGGGAGATCGTTTTTCAAAGAGAAAATTCATAAAACTTGCTCGACCTATTTTTTTTTTTCTATCTTCTTTCTTGCTGATTGATTAAAAAAAAAAAAAAAAAAGGAAAAGAAAAGAAAACAAAATTTAATCATAAACCGATTCGAAATGGATTAATTTTAATCCGTTCGTTCCTACCCCCGGAAAGTTATATCCATTACAGTAATTGAATATATCGGGCTGATCTATATTAACAAATGTATCCGAAATAATTCCAATGCGTTTAATATGTTTTTATGTATATGTATACATACATACATACATATATATTAATACAAATTCAGAATAAGTCGATATAATGATCGTTCGTTATAGACCACCGACAGGCAACGTTCTACGAAATATCATAAGGAAACAATGGTAATTTGTATATTGGATCCGCTCGGCGTGGAAGGACCCTCGAAGAAAAATGACGAAGGGAATGAACGGTGGAGGGGGACGAGGAGGAGAGGGTGGATGAGGAGGAGAAGGAGGAGGAGGAGGAGGAGGGGTTAGCCGTGGAAAACGAAGTGGTACGCCTCGAGCATTATCGCGCCGCGCGCATTTTTCACGAAAGGAGGATATAATACGTTCGTACGTAAAAAAGGGAACGGTGCGGATGGTTGCGTTATAAAACCTTGCGCACCACCGCGAGAGCTGCGTGTCGCGTTTATTTCGTCGTCCCGTACCGAGCCTTGCTTGAAACTACAAGGGAAACAAGTGCACCGCAAACACGACGCGTCACTCGCTCCTCGCTGAAAGTTTTCCGCGCGTATAGAAGAAGAGACTAACGCGCGCGCGAAAGAGAGAGAGAGAGAGAGAGAGAGAGAGAGAGAGAGAGAGAGAGAACAAAAAAATAGAAATAAGTAGTATTACCGAGCTTTGTACATACGGTCGACAAAGTCGATGCGGAATAAATGCAAAACGTATTATGGCTCCTAGGTACGTGCCGGGACGATGACGAAAGCGCCGGTAAAAACGCGTTAAAAGCCGTGGAGTTACCTACCGTTCTCTCCGATTCTCTCCCCTCTCCCTTCCCCAGCCCTCTCCACCCCCGTAGACAACCCCTAGGACGGCCGCAGCGTTAATAACATTAGCGCAAGTAATGTAATTGAGTACGAGCTGGCCACGAGGCTCACCAAAGTGCACGACGAGTATACTTTGTCTCCCCTCCTCCTCCTCCACCTTCTCCTCTTTATCTTCTCTCTCTCTCTCTCTCTCTCTCTCTCTCTCTCTCTCTCTCTCTCTCTCTCCTTCCCTTTCTCGTTATATCCCGGAAAATTCTAGTATCGTTACTACTAGGGGGTATCTCTCTCTCCGCGATAGTATTTATCAAAGTAATTATTGGAATCGTATCGGTATCGCTCGGTGGTAAACTTTTTAATACTACGACCGTATATTATTTTCCCTCGGAGAATCTTAATACGTCCGATACGTATGCAAGGAGGAGGCGGATGCGGGGGCGGAGGGGGTATCGTTATCAAATTTTTGCGTGGCACGTATTGGCCGTAGGATTTTTTTACTCGGTCTACTCTCTTTCTTGGACAACTACGAACGGCGATCAAAGGAGCCGAACGAGAGCAACGGAACGGATGTCGCCGCGCCTTAAAGGGTTCCTTCGGGACGTTAACGAGAGAGAGAGAGAGAGAGAGAAAACGTGGTGAAAAAAAAAGAGAAACGGAAGACAGCTTTAAAGTCCGAGCTACCAATGAAACGCGATCGTTTTAACGCGCGATAAACTTTTAAAAGGAGCCGCGCGAAAAGAACGGAAACGAGCGGAGACCACCCGCGATGTTGTTCTGTGCAGCCTTCCTTAAGAAGTGCAGAAGAAAAAGGAGGAGAAAGAGGAAAAGAAGAGGGAGGGGGAGGTGGAGGAGGATCTCACTGATCCTCCACGTTTAAAACGGCTCGAACGAAAACTGAATTTTACATTCACTCTGGATACTCGTCGATATATATATATATATATATATATATATATATATATATATCGGAGAAGTAGAAACTGGTAAGACGTCCTTTCTACTACGAACTCTCGTTACATCTTGCATCCTGTGTGTTGTATTACACCTTCGGGGAAACTTCCCCAAAACGATTTCATTTTTTAAATACCGAGCGATTGACGAAAGGTACTTTCATTTATTAAAAGAAACAAAGACTAGCTTTCTCCCTCTGATAAATATAAAAAGAGAACGGAAGGACGAAGGAACAAGAGAAAAAAAGGGGAGGAGGGTAGCGGGGTGTAAAGGGTAGAAAAAGAGGCAGAGGCAGAGGTATAGAGGGAGGCAATTTAAATTCAGTCCAAGCTTCAAACGGACCTGACGCACGTAAAACGATAGAGGACGCGTGCGTCGTCGAGAGGACGGGGAGGGCTCGCGGCCCAGTGACGTGTTTATTTTAACGGAGCCCCCTCACCCCCTCTCTCCCTCTCTCTCTCTCTTTCTCCCTCTCCTTCTCTACCCCCTCTCTCTCTCTCTCTCTCTCTCTATCTATCTTTCTTCGCCTCTCTGCGTCACTCCTAACCGGCACGGCTGGCAATATAAAGTTAATGACATTTGATCCCATAACGTCGAAAGTTAATTCCTTTCGGTATTAATACGGAGAGTGCATCCCCGGTAATGAGATTGCATTGAGCGCGAGGGGGATGATATAAGGGGTCGCTTATAAAGCTTACCCCGTAATAACGTATTGTCCGAACATAGGTGCGCTCGCGCTCACGCATCAACGACGATATGTATGTATGTATGTACCTATGCCGGTGCAAGCAAGCAAGCAAGCAAGCAAGCAAGCAGGAACCTATCTATCCGTGAACTCGAGGTCCAAGCAAGCGTGATATTCGGTTGCACCGAGTAAAAAGTTACGGGGATATGACGCGTCACCTGCGTGCGAGCGACCGAGCTCGACGCCACCACCACCACCACCACCACCACCACCATCGCCACCACCACCACCCTTGTGTAGACGATCGATGCTTTTGCCTTCGTATCGGCGCCGCTTTAAGCTTGAGGGGTGCCGTTGCTTCCGCGGTATCCACCAGCCACTGACACTTTGCGCTTCGATCCTAGTAGTAACGCCCGAATCAATGTGGATCTTTCCTCTCTTTCTTTTTCACTCTCTCTCTCTCTCTCTCTCTCTCTCTCTCTCTCTTTGTCTCTCTACATTTCCCTCTCTATCCTTCTCTTGCGTGTTATATCTTTTAACCGACTCGTTAACGTTTCACATTTGTGTTTCTTTCCATTCGTCTCTTTTCTATATATATATATATATATATATATATATATATATATTTTTTTTCTTTCTTTTTATCCATTTTCTGCCTCGTCCTCCTCCCCTGCCCACGCCACCCCTAAGATTGTTTGATCAGGATGAACGAACAGTAAATGAATTTATTCGTCCTTTCTCTCTCTCTGTCTCTGTCTCGCTCTAAATGAAATCAAATTTTCACGAGCCCCGTTCGGTGAGTCTCTCTCTCTCTCTCTCTCTCTCTCTCTCCTCGTGATTACAAGTAATCGCTCTCGGTAAACGTTTTGAGCGACGAGATGGAAATACCTTTTTATCGTTTGTGCTACGCCAGGAGGATGAGGATGAGGAGGAGGAGGAGGAGGAGGAGGAGTGGGGGTCGGGGGTTGAAAGAGAGGAGGGTTCGAATTAAAAGGGAGGAAAAGGAGATGACGGGGTGTCGTTCGATTTCGAATAAAGTTAATTGGAAAACATTGTTCGGCGAGACGAGACACGAGGTGGCGACAGGCCGAAAGCTGGAGGTGAGGGGTTGGTGGGTGGGTGGGTGGGTGGATGGATGGATGGGCGAGCGAGCGAGTGAGTGAGTGAGTGAGTGGGGCGAGGGTAAAATAGAAAGAGAGAGTGAAGCGGAGAAACGGATGCCGCTGGGAATCGAGAGGGATCGGGTGAGTTAGCGAAAATTAATATTCCATATCGCTCCATCGAATCGTACGAACGGCGAGGCGAGGGCAACCGATCGAAGCCGCGTCGCGACGTGCAATCGTCGATAAAACAGATTCCGTGGTGACCGATCTTATTCTCATTTTTTCTTCGTTCGTTCGTTGCGTTGTGTTTTCTCTTTTAATTTTCGTCTATGTGAATTACCTGACGTCGTTAAAACCACTTATTGTATCGTACGAAATTTTCTCAAAATCACGAAGAAAAATGTTGGAGAAACATTGCTAGACGCATCGAATAGTCGTCGTCGTCGTCGTCAAGAAACATAACACTAGGAAAGGGAGACTACGGTGAATCCTATAAGCCTTAGAGATTCCAGGATCGTCGTTGGCTCTTCGTCGCCTCCTGATACGAAAACGCCAACATGTGTTGGCACGAGCCAGGCACGTGGGATCAAAACCCCTGACAGTTTTCTAATAGAACCCGTAAATACTGAGGTGGGGGATGGTCCGAAGTGAGTTATGTTTTTTTTTCTCTCTTTCTTTCTTTCTTTTTTTTTTTTTTCTTCTTGTTTTTCAAATGGAACGACGAAACCTCACCGTCAGAAGTCGTATGACAAGTCATGAATATATTTCGCCCAAGATCATACATCGTTGTCGCGTCAAACGAGATCGAAGTAACGAACCATTAACATGGGACGAAACTAATGACTCTCTCTCTCTCTCTCTCTCTCTATCTATCTATCTATCTCTCTTTCTCTCTAATCCGCCGTTGCATCTTTAATAAATCCCGATTACATCTGCTATCGAGTTGGTATTATCAGTCGCATAAATAATCGCAATTCTATATATTATATCACATGCGTGTACGCGTTTTATCCTCGCTTTGGAATAATTCACGAATATCGAAACGTCTACCCCCCCCCTCTCTCTCTCTCTCTCTCTCGGCCGGCTCTATACGGACTCTACCATACGTTTGACGTAAAACCGGACCGCGAAATATGACGGGAATGAAATCGAACGAGCGAGAACGTACGAGCGGGCTAGCAACGATTTTAGTTCGAGGAACGATTATTATCGCGTGCGAGCAAACGAGTCAACGAGCATAGAGAGAGAGAGAGGAAACGAAATAAAGAGAGAGAGAGAGAGAGAGAGAGGCGGCTAATACCTAAATAATTGGCGGTCGTTTCGCGCCAGATTTACGAGGCAATAATTGGAAAGAACGTTGTTTTCAGCGGGCACGCGCTCTCTCTCTCTCTCTCTCTCTCTCTCTCTCTCTCTCTCGTCGCTGCTTAGTCGCGAACGCATGAAAACGCGGCTTACGTACCGCAACAAGCTCGTAGGTTTTTCGATCGGCCGCTCGAAACTCGAACGTTTGCGGTGAGCAAACGCACTCCTCCTCCGCCACCCACCCCCGTACGCCGATGTGCTGCCCTCCCACCAACGCGTTCTACCGTAATACGCCGCGTAACGGCATTGCATATTAGCCAGAAGCGCGGGTATTAATTCGTTCCCTGCAAGCACCTGACCGACGTGGAACGATCTATAATTATAATAATAACAACAATGAGCATCGCGTAAAGCAAGATAGAGAGAGAGAGAGAGAGAGAGAGAGAACTCTAATTGGCCGTTTAATATTTAGCCTTCCCGTGGGAATTCGTTTCCGGTCTACCAATGAAAATCTATAGCACGGCAATTATCTAACTACTTGTAAAATATTGACCTTCTCTACTCTTTGCGCCCTACAACGAACCAAGTTTAACCGATTAACGCGATCTTTTAACTACTGTCGTTCGTGTCGGTGCACGATTGAGAAACTCTCTCTCTCTCTCTCTCTCTTTCTCTCTCTCACACACTCTCTCTCTCTCTCGATTGAAAGATCTACGAGTTGAGAGACGTACTCGATAAAGAAATTTCGTTAACGATTCATAAACGAACACGGTCCACGTTCATGTAGATACGTACGTACGCTGTGTTATTTCTGGCCTCGATTACTATATTAACTTTTAACGAAGGACATTATAATAAACCTCTTAATGGAACCACGCTGATGAAAGATTTTCATTATTGTTGAAAGACCGACCGATATCGTGGGATTATTGTAAGTTTTACGTCAGCCATCATGCTCCGTTGCGTTTGTTAAATATCTTAAATATAACAGTTGAAAATATTTCTCTCGTCTATCGTCTAAAAGAAGAAAGGAAGAAATAAAGAAATAAAGAAATAAAGAAAGAAATGAAGAGTGGGTGGATAGTTCAAATAAACACGATAAACGTTTTCCTTCTCTCTCTCTCTCTCTCTCTCTTTCTCTCTAACTCTCTCTCTCTCTCTCTCTCTCTCTCTCGATGTTTCGCGTTATTCTCCGAAAGCGACGATGGGACAGAGTCGACGCCATAATGACAACGTAATGCGCTTATTATAGGGGAAATAATCGGCTTATTAATCGCTCGGTGAGATTGAAAAAGCGGTGCATTTGATTATGGAAAAAAGAACTCGCTCGGACAAAATTAGATGCGAGGGGGAAAGAAATAGAAAGAGAGAGAGAGAGAGAGAGAGAGAGAGAGAGAGAATTCCCTCCCACAAAATCGAATCGACGAGGCGCGAAAAAAAAGTATTACGTGCGTGTCCAGTGTGTTACTACGACGTGTATTGTCGTATGTTAGGTATTATATAAAACTCACTTGGAGAGAGACTGGTCGCGAAGTAAGAGAAGGAAAAAAAGAATATATGCGTGCGTGCGTGCGTGCGTGTGGGTGTGTGTGTGTGTGTGTGTGGGTAGATGCGTGCGTGCGCGCGTGTGGTGTGTTAGCTTTGTGTTGCCATTTGGAAGGCCAGATAAGACGCGGTATAAATTTGTAAACGCCCTCATAAGAGCCTTCGGATCGAAATCGTACAACGTGTACGCGTATGGAAAGAGAAAGAGAGAGAGAGAGAGAGAGAGAGAGAGAGAGAGAGAAAGCAAGAGTAAGAGAGAGAACACGTTTACGAGGTGTAAGATTTATGGCCGAGCTGTAACCGCACCTGCAGCCACCTGGCTTCTTTTCTCCATCAGACACGGCGGCCCTGGTTCTCGCTAGATTGAGATTACAAAATCCACACACACAAACACACACACAACCACACGCACACAAGCCCGCCGTCACCGACGCCGACGCCGACGCCGACGCCCTGTGCCGTATAAATGACGCATATTGCTTCCTAGCGAAATTAAAGTATAGATGTGTCCGACGGTAAATTCACCGTTGTTCTTCCTGGATAACGTAAACATCCAGACGTAGAGGAGTTAAGTTTTACGAGATAAAAGAGTAAGAGAAAGAGGATTGATTTCCTTTTTTTTCTCTCTTTTCTTTTTCCTCTCTGTTTTCTTTTCTTTCTTTTTTTTTTTTTTCGTTCGGCTCTTTTTTAATGGTAATAAAATAAAGAAGAAGAGGAAGAAGAAGAAGAAACGAATTATCTCGTTTAACAACGTATTCGAGCGAACGCCGAAGAGCTTTTACAGCGACAAGGCGGTATTAAAGACGATCGTCTCGGAATATTATATTTGATTCTAATCTACCAAATAGGATGGCGGTCTACTTATTCACGCATGCCTCGCTCGCTTACTCGCTCGCTCCCCGTATGGTAGACGGTAGAAATTTTGTCACGTCGAACGGGCCGGAAAAACGTCGCGGAAAATGACGCGAATGGGATCGTATTTGGTATCTAAAGGATGAGATCGGTAATCGAAAAGAGAGAGAGAGAGAGAGAGAGAGAGAGAGACAGCTGTTCCTAACGCGTTATAAATTTCTCGTGATTATATAACGATACGTAGTTATAGAAAAATATAAATAAATAAATAAATAAATAAATGAATGAATGAAAACAAATAACGCAACGAGTGAGAGAGGGGAGAGATCGATAAAGAAACAAAAAATAAAAGTAATAAAATCACGGCGAGCTATCGTTTGTCAGGTTCCGATGTTGGAAAGCACGAGAGAAAGCAATTTTATGATTTCAAGCGAGAAAAGGATAGCGTGCTGTGCCCGGCTTCCTTTTCTCTCGCTCGATCGAGCCGATCGAGCACCCTCGAAAAATTATATTTGATTCTAATCTAGCAAATGGAATGGCAGTGCAGCCTATTTATTTGCACTTGTGCCTCGAAACCGGTCGCTGCGGTGTTATTGTCAGTGACGTATAAACCATCAACCCTGGTGTTGTACGTACGTACGTACGTACACGTACCTAAGTACGTACTACATATATAAATAAATATATATATATATATCTCCTATGTACGTACGTACATCGTTTTTCTTCCGGTTATTTGTTTCGAGTACGCGTCTGCGCCTTAAACGAATCGAAGAACACCACCCCCTTACGTGCCCGAAGTTAAAAACCCCCGTATATACATTTTGCTTTGCAAACTAGTCGACCGACTTTTATCTCTATTTCTCTTTCTCTTCTTTTTTCTTTTTTTCCAAGCGATATCAAATTCCGATACGTTTATTCTAAACTTTTCTAATAGAGAGAGAGAGAGAGAGAGAGAGAGAGAGAGAACAAAAAAAAAAGAAAGAAAGAAGTCTGCTTGGCCAAATATCTTTTATCGCGTGTCGTTTTTTCAATTTAACAACAGGATATCGCCAATTGAAATTCCAGAGAAAAATAAAAAAAAAGTCAACGACATCTCTCTCTCTCTCTCTCTCTCTCTCTCTCTCTCTCTTTCTATCTGTACACGATGGAAGAAATACATGGAGAGAAATCAGTGTCACGTATTTATTTACAGAACGACGCTATAAGGTCGAAAGGGAGGGAGGAAAAAAAGCAAAAAGAGAGAGAGAGAACGGAGACACGATCGGCCGATCTTGATTTTCAGGGACGAAAAAGATCGTAACGCGCGTTGTGCCAACGGTCAATACATTTCCCGCGGGGCGGGGAGGGGGGTGTAGAGGGGTAGAGGGGAAAGCGATCGTGGGCACTTATAGACACGGCGTGCCTGGACAAAGTAGCTATTTTCCAGCGAGTGCTCACCGATTAAAAAAGGCAATACCTCCGCCATGGCAAAGAAAAAGTGGGGATGAAACCGAGTCGAATTCTTTTCTAGGATCGTGCCAGATGTTGAAAACACGCGCGCGAGGGGGTGCACGAGAATTTAATTTTTCCTCCTCTTTTCTTTCATCTTTTATTTCTTTTTTTTCTCTCTCTCTCTCTCTCTTCTTTTTTTTTTTATATACCGTCCAATCTTTTTCCATTCGATTCGAATTTACAATTGATAAACGTCAACGCTAATATCCATTACGCGTATATTACAAGAGAGAGAGAGAAAGAGAGAGAGAGAGTACGTACGTT
>OU427011.1:745000-857500 GCA_911387935.1 Dolichovespula saxonica
ACATTCGTTCTTTTTCTTTCTTTTTTTTTTTTCTTCTTCCTTTGTCGTTTCTTTCTACGATTTCCAATCGATCCCGAACAATATCGTGTTATATTTGGAAACTGAATCGGGAATATTGAAAGGTTATATACTCGATTCTATTCGTAACGATTCGTCGACGACAGGTTTCGGAAATACTCGCGAACGACACGGCACGAGGCTCTCTCAGCCCCCGACGAATTTAAAAACGCAATTTACGAACGATAGAACGTCGCCCGTAGTAGTAGTAGTCCGCAGTAACGATGAAAGAGAAGAGAAAGGGAAAGGGAAGGTAGATATCGAAGTGTAAGTAACCCCTTACCCCGTTACTTATCTCTCTCTCTTTCTCTCTCTCTCTCTCTCTCTCTCTCTCTTTTCAGACAAGAGTGTACCTAAGCTTTGCTCGTAAAAATGTTGTTTTTTAATTTAGGAGACGCCGTGAGGTTAATATATGGTTTTAATTTCAGGATTTCATTTAGGGGTTGGCGGCACTCTCTCTCTCTCTCTCTCTCTCTCTCTCTCTTTCTATCTTGCGCGCGCGCGCGTTCTTTGTCCAGAGGGAGAGGACGAACGCGAACCAGTAGAATCACGAGAAGGTGGAGGAGGAAGTAGAGGAAGTAGAGAAGGAGGAGGAGAAGAAGACGCGAGAAACTCCCGTAGGAAAAAGATAGCGTCGAGTTGCGTTAGAGAAACGCGGCACCAACGAAAGAAAAGCTGCTTCTTCTGCTTCTTCTTCTGCTTCTTCTGCTGCTTCTGCTTCTTCTGCTTCCCCGTAAAAAAGTGAAAGAGAAAGAGAAAGAAATAGTGGGAAGATCGTGTGCGTGCGTGCGCGTGTGTGCGCGTGTGTGTGTGTAGAGCACCCCGGTAGGATGGCGACCACTTCCGGCCGCGAAGATTGACTTCCGACTCCCCCCTACCCTACCCTACCCCACCTTGACTGAATCTAGTCGGTACACCGAAGCGAAAAACCAATCGGAAGACGCGCCCCTTCGAGCGCACGAATTCGACCCGCCAACCCTCCTCTCCCTCTTCCCCTCTACCCCTCCCTCCCTCCCTCCCTCCCTTTCTCTCTCTCTCTCTCTCTCTCTCTCTCTTTTTCTTGCCTCCCCCGAGACGATCTCTCAAGGAGACACCTACACGCATAAAACCCGTATGTAGGTATATCGAGTGAGATAATGTCGAGACTACGTGAAAACTCGAACGTTGAAAATTCTCGTACTTCTTTACGAAGAAAAGAGCGAAAAAGAGAGAGAGAGAGAGAGAGAGAAAGAGAGAGAGAAGGGGGGATGGTGGGAGAGATTGAAAGAAGCAAATACCTTTTGGTACTCGAAAGATTTTTATCGGAAAAG
Source organism: Dolichovespula saxonica (assembly GCA_911387935.1). NCBI lineage: Eukaryota > Metazoa > Arthropoda > Insecta > Hymenoptera > Vespidae > Dolichovespula > Dolichovespula saxonica. The sequence continues at coordinate 746,368 of OU427011.1, forward strand.
AAGAAATCGCTTCGAAAACGATTTCGAGTTCATTATATAGATATACGAAATCGTCGAATACGATAAATCATCAGATGGGGGAAGTTTCACAGAGAGACGATTCGCGGCTGACGCAAACGTTCTCTCTCTCTCTCTCTCTCTCTCTCTCTCTCTCTCTCTCTTTCTCTCTCCGCCCACCTCGAGAAAGGCGAGCAGCAATCGGCGCAATTAACGTTTCGACGATAAATTAAAGCGCGTTAATTACGGAATGACCTTGGATTCCATTAGAAGAACCCGCAAAATACGAGCCCCGTTCCAGCGCAAATACACACATATGTACGCGCGCGCGCGAGCATACGCAGAGAGTATAAGTACGTACGTAGGATAGACATATACGAAGGTATCTACGTAGGATACGTACGTGCGTACCTATACAGGGAAACGTAGAGTATATACACGCATGCATGTATGTGTGTCTATATATATATATATATATATATGTATGTATGTGTATGCATGTATGCATGCATGTACGTATACGCTGAGAGATGCTGCTGGCTGAGTGCTCGCGCGCGCACCTTCTGCCATCGCTCGGCACCTTAGTCCAGGCAATTACAACGGTCATCGCATGCGCCCAGGCAATTAAGGCGCTCCCCAATTAATGCCTCGCCAGCTCTCGCCGCGGTGAACATTAAGGCGAGCGATCCTTGCACAAACAACGCCTTAACATCGCAAAGACCGGTCGACGAGAGACTCTCCTCTCGTGGATTCTTCGAGTTAACGAAATATACTACTATAAGGGGAGAAAGAGAGAAAGAGAGAACCCTTTCGAGAATAGCTAGCGGATCGAGAAATCGATCGGTCGAAGAGTGGTTATCGTTTTGCTTTAAGGGGTTAAGCAAAAGCTTATACACCGAGTAGGTATTATTATACACCATTCGCTTTGCAAGAAATACTACAAGCGGCTCGATTAATTGACCGTTGATTGCATCTTTTTGCTTTTCTTCTTTCTTCCTCCTCCTCCTCCTCTTCTTCTTCTTCTTTCTTTCTTTCTTTCGTTCTTTCCTTCCTTACGAAGGATATTACATACACACGAAAGTTCGTATCGTTTCTAGTACGTATACCTTCGCTAAAGACGTAATTGCCACTCGAAAATAAATTACACGGGACCGGAGTGCATATTATCGAGAATGCAATATATCTTCTCTCTCTCTCTCTCTCTCTCTCTCTCTCTCTCTCTCTCTCTCTCTCTCTCTCTCTCTCTTCGTGCTTTCCTTAAATCAAGCGTAATTGCGCGCGTGCAAGTCTCCTACAAGATCCTCGATGCGATCTATATACGGTTACGATACTCCCCGATGATCTTGACCTGTAATTTCATAGGTCGATACTTCTCCTTAAGGCGCTCGATCGACGTGGATGGTGCCGATCGTTTTTCTTTTTTGTTTCTTTTACGGCAAAGAAATTCAAACGTGAATATATTATCTTTCGTACGAGAGGTTGGACAAAAACGTTTCGCAAAAAAGTGCCACTACTATCGCCATCTGTATTAACGCTTATTAAAAAAATAAATAAATAAATAAATAAATAAATAAAGAATAAAGAAATTCGATAAAATATAATTGATAATAATTTTGTAAGCGTAAAAGATAAACGCCCGAGAAATACATATATCCGTATTAATAGAAAAAAAGCGAACGTTTTGTAATGTTTACACGATTCATGTCCTAAGGTCGGTGTGTTGGTAAGAACATAGGTATCGCCAATGTTAAAAAGTCATGCAACTATAAACAAAAGAACGTGATATATAAACATATGTGTATATATATATATATATAAATATAATATACAAAACTTACACATCAGTGGCAGGCAAGGGTAGAGAGTATCCACAAAATCGAAAATCCTCAATGAGTCCACCTGTGGCGGTTGATGAAAACGATTCCAGGAATTCAGCAAGGACACTTATCCGACACTCGAGATAAGCCCAGTAACTATGCTCTTTCGAGGAAAACACAAGCGATAGAGAGAGAGAGAGAGAGAGAGAGAGAGATAGAGTGAGAAGGGAAGAGAAAGAGACGGAGAAATTTTCGCGATATCGCGCCGACACTGGTTAGACGACTTTAACGTTGAACGACCTTAATCGATTTCCACGAGAGTTTATTTAAACGTTTATTAAGGAGAACGACGACGGCGTAGTAAACAATAGCTTTCTTTCCCCACTCGGTTTATCGTGTTCGTGTCCGCGCTCTCTCGTCGCACAATGTTAACGATGGCGTTATCGTCGAGACAACGACGTGTATACACGGCTCAAAGAAAAGATCCTTCCACGACGAAGGTCGAGACCGGAATAAGAAGGAAGGACACGAGCGCGGCACGAGACCCGCCGAGCGCCCGGTCGACAAGTTGCGCGCGCAACCCGTCCTCCCTCGGCTCTCTCCGTTCAAATTCGACTCCATTCGTCTCTACTCGAATGGATTCCGCGCGCGGCTCGATGCGTTCGAAAGTGTAATTCACCCAAATGACGCGTCTTTCTTTCTTTTTTTTCATTCTTTTTTTTTTTTTTTTTTTTTTTCTTTTAATCGGAATCGATCGGCGGGTTCGATCGATTCGAACAAACATACCGATTTATATTCATACCTAACCGATAGAGATAGGTAAATACACCCTTTAATCTCGGAACTGGAATATCAGAGGAGAGACAGATGGTGGTAGGGAGATCGACGAGTAAATTTTTATGCCTGAGCGAAGGAAAATTTTCCGTGACAGTATTATTAGGTATTTCGATCGGAACGATTGAAAGCTTTTTTCAATCGTTCGCATAAAGGATGCCCGTCACAATAATCGGCATACGCAAAAAAACTCTTTCCCCGTCTAGCCATTCGGAAAATTCGTACGACGGTATGCGCCGTTCGGTCTTGCATCCATAGAGACAGCGATAATTACGGTTAATGTAAACGTTCGTTAATGGATGTCATTAAATACGGCACTGCGGGCCAACGGCGCGGGGTAGCTGGAACGACGAGAAGGACTCGTGCGCATGCGACCGCCGGTCGTTCCAATTATATTAATTAAATGAACAATATAATTAGCTAATTAAATCGAAAACGGTCCGTAGCCCGTGGCCTTACTAGTGAAAACCGGCCGAGTTAAAATTCGTTTAACGCGATCCGCTTGAGTTTGGATATCGTTGCCAAGTGTGTGTGTGTGTGTGTGTGTGTGTGTGTGCGTGCGTGTGCGCGCGCGCCCGAGAGAAACAGAAAGAGAGAGAGAGAGAGAGAGAGAGAGAGACTTAAACGGAATGCTTTCGCCGCGTACAGAAATATATAGCTGCTTTTTAATTTCGCACCCAACGACCGAGGGAGTTGAAAAAACGTTGGTAAAATTTGATCCAACTTTTCCGTGCACGCTCGCCCATCTATTTACCTATAGATATTCTGCATATGTGACGGTAGATAGGTACACGGTTATACGTTCACCGATATAACATAGTGGAGGTTACTTTGTTCCTAGTGGTATTAAATACAAGATCAAATGATTCCTTTTTTTCTCTCCCTCGAGTTAATACCGCTGACCAAAGGACGATCGAAAACTAAACATTGAATTGAAAATTGAAATCGAAGTAGCAATCGGTTTACATAGCAGGCAATCAGCGATATTCAATAGTACTTGCGATCGGTCCGATGTATCAGAAACATCGCTACGCCCGTATCGAGACTCCGTTGAAATGTATCGTTTTGCTGTCGATATATCGAATTTCAAACGTCAACGTGTGTATCGCCAGCAACCCTATAGATGCGCGATACCATATTTAATAGAAATAGAGGACAGCAATATTTCGAGCTTCTAATTAATCGAATACCTTCAACGGTCGAATCGAAGTTAACCGGTGCATTTTCATCGGCGTGTCGCCTATTTATTCACCGTTATATCTCACAGCAATACACAGCAATACCATTCTTTCGCTCTCGAGTTTCCTGATCGCAATAAATCACGTTTAGATGAAACGGCGAAAGTTATTAACGATGGAACTATGCGCTAATTGCTGTAATAATTAAATCCCCCGGCAATTCCTAATTGCTAAAACAATGTTGATTAATGGTTGATGAGTAATTACGGTAACGTCCGGTTTAATAACGTGGCATCGAGTTGCATACTCGTACCGTACATACTATACCTGCGTGCTCTCTCGCGAATCGTAGAAAATGTTTGGCCACAATTAAAAATTCTTTCTTCGGGCCGGCTACATCAACAATTTTCGAACCCGCCCGCCCGCCCTCTCGCCGAAAATACTTGCGGACGTAGACGGTGCACTTAGGTATATACTCGACGACGTTATTCCCCCCCATGCATATATATATATATATATATACGTATATACATATACATATGTATACGTATATATACCTCGCTTCAGAAGCTTTTGCAGGCCGGGCGGTTACAGTGGCCCTTGAAAAGCACCTCGTGTCATTAGTATGTTAATTGGTAACAGCCGCACCCTGGCTGCCACGGCGCGTTTCGTACACACATACCAGCCGCGAGCTCGACGTGTTTATACGTTAAGATGTTTAATCGCTTCTGTGTAATTAAACTGTCCCTCAAAGGGTTAATTGTCCCATAAACCCATGAATACGTTAACGAGCTCGCCTTGCGCAGCTTGGCGGACTTGAGAAAAGAACAAGAATGGACGGAGGAAGCAGCGACGGAGAATGAAGGAAGCATGAAAGGAAGGAAGGAAGGAAGGAAGGAAGGAATGAGAAAATGACAAGAAGGGAAAGGGGAGGAAGATATCGATTCGGTGCTCCGATCTTTCGCCCTGTCAATCCGCCCTATATACACGCACGCACACACACACACACACACACCTTCCCATATAATAGATTCCAGTTCACGCGCGCGTATAATAATGATGTAATTATAAATGTAATTGCGCGGACATGTGAAATACATTATGCATTAGTTTCGCAAACGTGCACGACGTTTCGTTCGAAATATTTCAACGTTCGTTAAATTCATGTTAAAGCGAACGATAACGTTTGATAAGTCAAAGAGAACCGCAATTTCAAAGGATCGAATAAAAAAAAAAGAAAGAGAGAGAAAAAGAACAAAGAAAAAAGAGAGATGGCCGATCGTCGATACCGAGCTTTTTGTCCTCTCCATTACGATTAGATAAGATTAGGTAAACGTTTGAAGTACTGTATCGAGAAATAACTGAGGAGATTAAGAACCCAGAGTTGGAAAGGGAGAAAGAGAGAGAAAGAAAAAGAGAAAAACGTGCTTGGGTGAAAATTAATTCATTACTGTAATGCATTATGCGAGATAATGGCTGAGTCGCTGAAGTGTCGAGAGGCAAGCATTTCGGCAAAGATGGATGCCTCGTTTTCATTTGGAAAATTAACGCTCTCCATTATCCACCGTTCTCGCGATGATTTTCTTTCCTTTCTTCCTTCCTTTCTTTCTTTCTTTCTTTCTTTCTTTCTTTATTTCTCTCGTCTCGGCAGCTCTTCAGTAATCCTCCTCTTGTATCATCTCAACTCCTAATGTTCCTCTCTTCTACGAACTATCATGGACTTCCCTTCTTGTCTCCCCTTGCTAACGATCGCTCCTCTCGAAATTCCAACGACTCCTTCGCTCGTATGATCGATCTATGATCAATTCCCTTGAGACTCGGACGAAGAAAAAAAAAAAGAGAAAGAAAGAAAGAAAGAAGGTTCCCGGGCAGACTAATTTCGTGCAAAGACGGAGGAACAAGCACGACGACACAGAACTATGTTATTCCCTAAGAGGGAGAGAAGTCTCTCATCCAAAAGAGAAGAAGGATACGTCGTCCTCGACGAATCGAATATCGAGTGGTGATCCTGGAAACGGCAATATCAGTTCGGCAAACCCCGAATGAACGTCGAAGAGCGACGAGCCGGTTTGCCACCACTCGGTGGTGGTATGGCCTATCGAGTAGCCGTCACCGAGCATGTAACTAGATTTAACCCCTCACCCCTCACCCCTCCTACCCCCCCCCCCCGCTACGTGGAACAGACGCACCTTCTCGCTTAACTCTCTAACGTTCTACAGCATTCTACCCTATTCGATTCCACTTCACACTCCACTCCACTCCATTCCACTTCTCTACGAGTTCCTTTACTTCCTCCCTTTCTCTCTATCTCTCTCTCTCTCTCTTTAGCATTCGTCTTTGCCTGAATTGTACGGTATTGTAACGTAGAGTTAGGCATCAATTACAGCCATTTCGTTTGAACGTTGATACGTAGCTACCGTTAATAATAGTACTAGGAATAATCTTGAGGAACCAAGTCTGAGTTGTCTGGCTCAAGAATCAAATGACACCAACCAGCACTCGATGAACGCAGTGACGATCGACGATTGATCGATAGAGAGAGATATAGAGAGAGAGAGAGAGAGAGAGAAAGAGAGAACCGTCCGTTACTCGGAAGATGTAACGTCTTGGAGAAGTCGATTTGATTCTCCAACAACATGAACAACCTCAAAGCACTCGTCTCGCATCTTCTTCCTTACTCTTCTGAAGTGTTTCTTAAGCGACTCGCTGCTCTCCCTCGCTCATCCTCTCCACCTTCTTCTTTTTATTCTCCTAAAGCATTCTTACTTCCATCTGAAGTGTCGGAAAGACGAAAGACGTCGTTTGATCTTGCTCGATTGGATGGGGCATGCGTAGTACCAGCAAACGATTAGTCGATCTCCTGCAAGATTTTATTTGAGGGGGGAAAAAAGAAAAAAGAGAGAGAGAGAGAGAGAGAAAGTAAAAAAAAAAAAAAAGAAAAGAGAACAAAGCAAGTCCTTTAGAAAATCCGTACACGAAGTCATAGTTCCTCGCGTACCTCTAAAGCGATTCTAAAACTAGCTTTTGCGCGGCCCCGATGTAATTTTCTGAATGACTGCGTAATTAAAACTCTAATTTCCTGGGCTTAATTGACCGAAGTCTCGATTCCCTCCTTCGGCTGGATACCAGCCCCCCCCCGTCTCGACCCGCGCCTTCGTCTACCCCCTTAAAACCTCTTACACTCGGTAGTAAGGAGGGTTGGATGCGCTAGAAAGGGTGAACCCCACACTATCGGCCTCTTTGTACTTGTCCGTACTTGCGAGTTTGAGAAACCGTGCATCGATACGATCGTTCGTTTGCCATTGCCCAACTCCTTACCTCGTTCATTCGGGAATATACGGATTTTCTTCTTCCCCCTGCTACTTCTTTTTATTCTTAACTAGCAAAGGAAACAGGTGGATAGTCAAAAGGAAAGAGAAAGGAAAACAAAAAGAAAAAAGAAAGAAGGAAGATTATTATTTCGATATCCCACACACGATCCTACGAATTATCGACGAGTATAGACTGACGCAAACAATACAATGCTGTTACGTTCAATCCGGGTACATCAAAAACACATTAAGTTCATAGAAATCTGGCATAATGGACTTGGTGTGTTATCCATTGATGTGGACACCTTGATAAAGTGATATATTTCTCTTGGATTTATCACACATGGCCTGTACCTTTTCGAGTTTTCAAGTTCTATCTATCTATCATGGAGCTCAGCCGATCTTAGGAAAGAGTGGTGTACTCATCTAGACGTTTGCCTCCATAAACTTTTCATACGAACTTTTTAAGAAAGGTCCTCTACCAGCTCGCCATTAAAAAGAACAAAGCCTATTTATTTCCCCCGACAGAATATCCCTCGGGAGAAACGCGCGCTCCTCTTCTCCGTCTCCTTCTCCTTCTTCATCTACTTCTCCGTCGTGTCCTCTACGTCCCGTAGCTCGCGTAGGCGTGTGCGCGGCTACCACAGCTTTTTGGATAATTACAGCCGTCGGAGACGGCCGGAGGCAATTATAATTGCCGGCTCCTTTCGCAATTATAAGTTTCTGCAAGACTTGGGCGTTCGCCGGGAAGGGAGTTGGTGCTGGTTACCGGTACACTCTCGTAATGGTGCTGCCCCGGTTGAACATTGGTTGTGTTTGGTTGTGTCGGTGGTGCCGGTGAGACATGCTGCCGCGCGTTACGTGGCGCGAGCCGGTATAACGGACGTGACTCGAGTGCGAGAGAGACAACGTCGAGGAAGAGCAAGGGAGTAAAGATGGTGTGTACGCGCGTCCTCTGTAGGTACGTGGAAACGTTAATTGGGGCGACCTGCTCGAAAACTAGTTAGCCGTCCGCCAAGGGTTGCCGAGAATCCACGGCATCGAATCATCGACCAAGCGAGCTTATGGTTGTATCCTTTATAGATCGAGAAGACGGAGATAATAAAGGAGAACTCAAGTTTTTACCTTCTAGCGACTTTTAACGTTATTGAAACGTTCCCACCATCGAATTAAATACCATCGGGGATTACTATGAGAGATACGTGTTACATTTTACCGATGAATCATCGCCGACCAGAATTTAAGGGCACTTAACGAAAAGCACGCCAGATCTCTCTCTCTCTCTCTCTCTCTTTCTCTCTCTCTAGGGAGCGGATTTCAGTATGTACGTAGTACATCGGTGGAAACAGCATTTCCTTATTGAGCGTATACATCGCAGTAGTAATCTCCTCTCTCGTATATCACTCTGCGGCAGCCTTTACGATTTTTACCGAAAGCCAAACGTTCGTGCTCTTCGCCTTCTCTCTCTCTCTCTCTCTCTCTCTCTCTCTCTCTCTCTCTCTCTCTCTTCACTAGCGCAAGCACCCCTTATGTATTACCACCACTGTCTTCTTCCGCCATCTCTCTCCTAGTACTATACCTTCTCGGAGTTACCGTTCTTTCTATCCTTCTCTTTCTATCTCCTACGGCCCTCACGATCTTTTCTTCTCTCCTTCTCTCTTTCTCTCATAGATACATATACATATACATACATACATACATACATACATACATGGACGCAAGCATACACACACACACACACACACTCTCTTTCGTCGACGCCAACGGAATCGGTGGCTTCGTGGCACGGAGAAGTTAATTATAAGCGATACCAATCTCTCGAGGTTGTTGGGTGGTTGGTAGGACTGGGAAGCCCTGACAGCCAATTACCACTCCGTACCGACCCTCGCGCACGAGCGAACTCTCTCCCTTCGTCCCTCGGACACCCCTTCGTCTCTCTCTATCTCTCTCTCAACACACACGAACGCACAGTTCTCTCGTTCTCTCAAATAACCCTCCCCCCCCTCTCTCTCTCTCTCTCTCTCTTGCTTTCTCTCACGATCTACGTGCTGTCGCACACAAGCCAACGAACATGGGCGCACACATACTTAACGATATAGGAAATTAAAAGACTAGGCGATGATTGCGCACGGCCTAAGTTCCGCGTTCGAGTTTGGCTTTCGACACCCTCTTACCCCTTCCTCTCTCTCTCTCTCTCTTTCTCTCTCTCTCTCTTTTCCTCTTCTTCTTCTTCTTCTGCTTCCCTTTTCTTAGTGGCAGGAAAAAGAGAGGAATGCGATTCCACCGACCTTCCGTACGTTCTTTATACACCCCCGTTAGCGCAAATTACGAAATCGGTCAGAGAAAAGTGATTGGAATTGGTCCTCTTTAGCAACGGGGTTAGCCCGTTCTGCTTCGTTAAAGTATCCTGCTGAAACGGACAGATAGAAGATATATATATATATATATATATATATATATATATATATATATATAGAGAGAGAGAGAGAGAGAGAGAGAGAGAGAGAGAGAGAGAAATATAGAGTACCTAAGCGTTTGATCGAGGATCGAGAGAGAACGATCTCGAATCGTTTGGCGAGGGAGACGAAAAGCGAGATTATGAGCTCTAGCACGAGCTAAGCTACGAGTGTGGATGCTCCTTCGATGCCGCAGGGTTCGAACGATCTCTCTCTCTCTCTCTCTCTCTCTCTATCTATCTATCTATCTATCTATCTATCTCTCTCTCTCTATCCTACTCCTCTTCTTTCCTTCCTTCCTTCCTTCTTTTCACTCTCTATTTCTTTCTTTCTTTCTTTCGGCACGATTATGCCCGTTTTAAAGATGAGTCCTTTGCCTCGGTTGAAAACCCTCTTGCCAACCCTCTGCCTCCTCTTACCCTCCCCCCCTCACCCCTTTGATTTCCATTTTCCCACGCGTTTTCCCATCCTATCGATTTCGCATGTATTCCTCCAAGATAGTTTACCGACACTAAGATTAAACCGTAAGAACATTCGTAAAAGTCTAAGAGAGAGAAAGAGAGAGAAAGAGAGAGAGAGAGAGAGAGAGAGAGAGAGAGATCTCTTTTCAATGCCGTCAGAAGTTTGCCGATGCTAAAGTCAAAGTGCACTCTTGAATCTTCAAAAAAAAAAAGAAAAGAAAAGAAAAAACAAACAAACAAACAAACAAAGAGGGAAGAAAGAACGAATGAAGAAAGAAACGCTTTCCAAAGTTCCTAATGATTCTAAACCAAATATATATATATATATATATATGTGTGTGTGTGTGTGTGTGTGTGTGTGTGTATACAATCTGAAAGATACAACGTGGACTCTTATTCGATGGTATAAGAGATGTTAGCACAAACGAAAGACGAAAAATTAACGAAATCGTGAAGGGCTCGTAGTAGAATCAACCAAAAAGGGACAACGACGTTCTGCGTAGGGTAGGAAAGCGAATGTAACGTAGAAAGGAGTTAGGGTGGTTAAAGTGAGGGGTGCGGCGACGTGCTGGCTGGCAGTTACCGGGCTTGGCTTGTACCCTGGTTGGCCCAGAGTTAATTATAACCGATGGTTATCAACCGGTTAACTCCGACACGCCATTACGTGCCTCGGCTGCCACCTCCGTCTGTTTCTATCTCTCTCTTACACACACACACACACACACACACACTCTCTCTCTCTCATTTTCTCTCTCTCTCTCTCTCTCTCTCTCTCTCTCTCTCTCTGTCTCTCTCGCGTTCTCTATGTACGCCACCGAGAACGGGAGTCTGCATCGAGATTTCCGAGTTTCGCTCTACGCTACATCGCAAACCCAACCGCACAAGCACGAATCGCGAATAGGATCCACCTTTCTGCTACACCCTTCTTCGTTCTAGGAACGAAGGTTCTTATGGAACGAGATTCGACCACGATTCTCCACCCCTCGCCACCCCACCCCCACCCCATTCAACCCCTGTCTCTTCTTTCTAAAATGGATACAACCGATGCGAGCGATGGTACTCGTAAAAATTAGTTCGCCGCGCTGTAAAATTCGTTGGTTAAGGGTGGGGAGAGAGAGAGAAAGAGAGAGAGAGAGAGAGAGAGAGAGAGAAATTAGAAGAAGAAGAAGAAAATTAGTGCGAAAGTACGTGCTCGACGTCGAAGAACAACGTTTTTATGAATCGCCCGGAAAAAGGGCGAGCATAATGAACGTTCCTCGAACCTTTCTGTTTTAATTGCAATTAAGTTTCAACGTAGGACGCACGTTACCCGTACCAGTCCGTTAAAAGAAAAGAGAAGAGAAGAAATAAAGAAAAAGAAAAAGAAAAAAGATAGAGAAAGCAGCCACATTTGCGAAGGTATAGAAGAACGCGTTGGTTTCTCCATGTGTACCTATTACTACCGCAACTACTGTTACTACCTCTACCACTACTATTACAAAAAGAGAGAGAAAGAGAGAGAGAGAGAGAGAGAGAGAGAGAGCCATGTCTCTCTACCTTTTTCTCTTCGCTCTCATTAACATTTAATCGAATACATTCGGAACGCCAAGTGCCGCTTACGATTAAGTCCAGCTAAGACTCTTACGTTCCTCGGAGTAGTACTCTCCATTATTGATGCATTCGATTACGGTGGTACCACTCTAGCATTGGTATAAATATAAAAAAAAAAAAAAAAAAAAAGAAGAAAAAGAAAAAAAAAGAAAAAGCAAAGAGGGATATTAATCGATCACCTTCGAAGCGGAAAGAGTAAAAGAAAGAAAAGAAAAGAAAAGAAAAAAGAAAAGAAAAGAGAGAAGGCTCTTCTATTCTCTCTTTCATCGAGGGCCGTCTCGCATGATCGCCATCTTTCACGAGATTCCTTGCGCACGATCTTCCACGCAAGAGCGTAAAAGCAAGGATGTTCTATCTCCCTCTCTCTCACTCTCTCTCCTCTCTCTCTCTCTCCCTCTCTCTCTCTCTAATCGATCGCCGAACGGAAGTCTCTTTGGCCATAGTGGCGCGGGTATCGAAGTTAACGGGCGAGCGTTTCTCGAGAAATCAATCCGAGAATGGTCTCGTTAATCTGGCGGGGGTGGTTTCTGGATGCTTGGTTGCTCTTACATCACGTAACGGGGCTATCCCCTGCTAGCATCGAGCAGCAGCACCACTGCTCAACACCAACACCAACACCACCACCACCATCACCATCACCACCACCACCACCGACTACCAGCAGTACCATCAGCACAACCAACACAACCAACACCATCGACACCAGCAGCAGTGGCAACGCCACCCACGCACACCCATCCCATTCCTCCTCCTCCTCCTCCTCCTCCTCCACCCCCCCTCCCACGACGGCCCCTTCTCTACGGTCTAGGTCTGCAAGTGACTGAGTGGTTATTTAGGTAAGAGCCACCCTCCCCTGCACACGGAAGCTGCTCCTCCTCCTCCTCCCCCTCCTCCTCCTCCTCCTCCTCTCCCCAACGCTAAGTAATGGTCCCGCAACATATTGTGCAAAAAAAGCTCGCTCGCTTATTTACGCGAGGCTAAGAGCGAGACGGAAATAGAGGAAGATGAGAAAAAGAGAGAGAGAGAGAGAGAGAGAGAGAGAGAGAGGGTGGCTGACTGGCTGGAAAAGGAAGAAAGTCTTGCGAGAGAGAAAGAGATAGAGAGATAGAGAGAGAGAGAGAGAGAGAGAGACGTATATACTCCGAAGATATAGATGGACACACACGGATCTTACCACGTCGAGAGTGAAAGAAAACTTTAGGCCAACTTATTACTTGCGGCAACAAAAGAACCAGAGTGAACGGGATAGGAAGGAGAGCAAATTACGCTTTGCCTTAAATTCACCAAACTTCTGGAACTCATCGTCGTCTTCTTCTTCTTCTTCGTCGTCTTCTTCGTCGTCGTGCCTTTTTCTTTCCCCTCATCTTACAAAACGCGGCTTTCCATCGAGTTAATAAGCGAAATAATTCATTCGTACGTATCTGATAAATTGAAAATAGAACGATACGGACGTTTGAAATGAAAGGCCGAGTGTCATTGGATCGTCGAATTTTTAGAGGACGAACAAAGATATAAGAATAAAAAGAGAGAGAGAGAGAGAGAGAGAGAGAGAGTGTGTGTAAAAAAAGAAAAGAGCATTAAATCATAGCGATATCATACGCCTGTGAGAATCCGTGACTCCCATGTCACCGACGTAATTATGGATTAGGTGAATGGAAAGCTGCTTTTATCGCATACGGAGGGTGTCACTGAGAACCCATTGTTGGCGTCTACTGCTATAAGGGGATGAATGGGCGAACGCGCGCATGATACTCTTACATTGAGAAAAAGGTCACAATCGTACTCAAATGGTTCCAATTTCATGGCTCAGCCTGTACGTGTGCAAACGAACGTTGAAGACGTCCCTTGGAGTTTGTGTGTGCGCGTGTATGCGCGCGCGCGCGTACGCGCTATATTCTCCTACGATATAACGAACAAGAAATATAATCCGTAGTTACCCGTACCTCCATATATCTATCCTGGAATAATAAATAATGGTAGTTTGTACGAAAAGCGGAATATCGCTTATTCGATGGAGAGAAACGAAGGGGAGACTTGCTTTTTTTCTTTTTTTTTTTTTTTTTATGGCGATTCAGATCTAAATCGTTAGGGATCAAGGATCGTACGCATACGATATATATATTTATATATTATATATGTTTGTATGTATGTATGTACGTATAGTTCGATGACGTTAAGATAACGTCTTCAGAGAACGATCGACGTTCTCGAAGAATTGATGCGATTCAACCGTTTAACGAAGAACGATTCGCCAAAAAGTTTCTCGTCCGTCTCGGTCGAATAAAAAGGATTTGACTTCCGCAAAGTCATCGCCGGCGAAGTGAACGAAGAGAAAATTTATTCAACCCCGTCTCCCCTTCCCACGAAAGTGTAGCGTGTGGCTTATATCGAGCGACGTTCTTTTTGCATAGAAACTAATTTATGGTTTATCTAAGCCTACATTTTTGTCAGGCTATGCGACCGTCCTCCTTCCGTAGCTTCTTCCCCCCCATAAGCTTCGCTAGGGGTGACGGGTATCTATGCGAAAGGATCTAATAATTACCGATGTTTAACCTTGCGTAACGTTGGGTTTCCCCATCTCTCTTTCTCTCTTTCTTTCTCTCGCTGCGTCTGTCAGGGACAGATACGTTGCGTTCGAGATTAACCGGAAAATTTGTCTTTTACTTTTCCGTGATATTCGATGGATAGGTTCGCTCAACAAAAAAAAAAAAAAAGAAAAAGAAAGAGAAAGAAAGAAATAAAGAAAATTGAATCTGTCTAATCGAAAGAAGAAGAAAAAAAAATATATATATATCGAAGGAATCGTATGAAACGCGAAAGAAGAACTCTGACGATTCTTCGCGTGACGTTAATTGTCACGGTTCGGACTTTTCCGAACCGTAGACAATGACGAATGTTTAAGTAAGCGTAACGAAATGCAAAAATATTCGGATCCCACGCTTAAAACCTCACCGTGTCGTTTTAACGTGTAGGACAATAAAGAGTAAGCGTTCGGTAACTAACGCTAACGCTTGGGACCGAATACTGGGGATAAGAGATGATCTGATTACGAACGCATCATGGGAAAGTCAGACTCGGTAAAGCCGAGGGTAGAAAGGGGGATCGGTTACAGGCATTGCATATGCCATTGTCCTCTTGCCGCGTTGTTGTTGACGAACGTTAGACACGTCTCTAAGGGCTACACACGTTATAAGTACTTGCATTATACTTTGATTGATTTTTTTTCCCTCCCCCCATTATCTTCGAAGTCGATTAATCGACGAACTTATAAATTCTCAACGCGAACCGAGAAATCGAAATAAGAGGGGCAACGTTACGTTTATAGTTAAACGAGGAAACGTTTTCGAGTAAAAAAGAAAGAGAGAGAAAGAGAGAGAGAAAGAAAAAGAGAAAACGGTGGAAATGAAAAGAAAAGGGAGCGGCACAATGGGGCAATACGGTTTATCAGAAGTCGTGATACCCGACGCGTTGGACGCGCCTTTTCGCCGCGCGCTCGGCTCCATCAATAAAACCAAGTGATTTAGCAAGTCTCCGGTGGCGCAGAATACGATAGAAGGAGGATGGGTGGATCGGTGGGTGGGTTGGGGGGTGTATGGTGGGCGAACACGAATTTCCAAGATAAAGGGGTCAACAATGGGCAGTAACCGATGGTTGCTGTTCGGCCACTGTCGAAATGGTGGCCTCAATCACTCGCCGATAACAATGCCACGGGTCTGGTTTATAAATCCGCGCATTGTTGCCAACTTAAAAGCTCTTGCGATCTAGCGGTAAGGAAAGGAGAGGAAGGAGGGAGAGAGGAGAGGGTAGGAGGGTAGGAGGGTTTAGCAAAGGTTCTGGACGATGACAGCTACGACGTTGGCAGGCTGAGTTGTGCAGGGTAACGGTCGAAGAAGTGTAGGAGAAGAAGGCGAACGAAAGCGAAGGAGGATGAGGAAAAGGTTAGCGGCGATGGTGGTGGTGATGCTGGCGATGGTGGTAGTGGTGGTAGCGATGGTGGTGGTGGTGGTGGTTCTAAAGGAGGTGGAGGTGACGGGTGCGAGAACTCCAGCGTGCCAGAGAGACAGGAATGGGACCGAGCCTCGGAGGGTGGCAGCGGAGCTTGAAAGCCGTGTAAAAGCATTGAGAGCACTTTAATGAATACGATTAGGGGCGTTAACTGTGAAGGATTGCCAACCTGAAGAAAGTGCCGCACAAGGGCAGGGTCCTTCCGTCGAGTCTTTATATACTTTTACCTCGGCTAACTTACCGCCTTACCCGAGAACCAGATCCTCTTCGCTCTATCTATCTATCTATCTATCTATCTATCTATCTATCTATCTACCTATCTACCTACCTACCTATCTACCTACCTACCTATCTATCTATCTATCTATCTATCTATCTATTTCCACCGATCCACCGATCCATTTCCATCTCGCTCTGTTTCGCCTTTCCTTCGAAAAGGACGCCTCCTTCTGGATAGTCTCGCCTCGGCCTCGGTTGATCTTGCTCTTTTCAGCTCCTTACTCCATCCAGCTCCGACCTCCCTGGATAATGTAATTGCTTTTATTTGCATGGAAAGTCTTACCGCGGCGCACTCTAACGTATTGACCCACGAGCGAGCGAACGAGCTTGGCACGAGTCGCATAAATATTTCCTGTGGTTTATCGACGCCGACGACAGTAGACGCAGGATACGTTCGATAATCCACAAAAATTACGCTTTAATTATCAATCGTATTCTAAACCTTCCTCTCGTCATTTTGAATCTTTCAAGAAGTACGTAAAAGAAAAAAGAAAGGGAGAAAGAAAAAACCGTGAAAAACATAAATACATAAATAAAAGAAAAACAACGTCGCGAACGTCGATGAATGCGCATCGTACTTCCCTTCGGTACTTCCTCCCTTTTGTTGTTATCGATTTTAATAATAACGGCCAAGCGCAAACGATGGCCGCTGGGACAGACGGACGGAGATAGAGAATAGAGAGAAGATACAGAGAGGGAGAGAGAGAGAGAGAGAGAGAGAGAGAGAACGACACGTGAGTTACGAAGTGACGGACGGGCGTGCTTAATGCGGATCGTATCCGGCAGAACGAGCGCATTCACGAGACACGTCAATTACGTTCTGCGTGCCCGTTGAGTTCGTGCACGCGGTAGCACGAGAAAGAGATATATATATATATATATATATATATATATATATATATATATATATATATACGTATGTATATATATATATATAGATAGATAGAAAAGGATATATAGAGAGAATGTACGTCGTTCGTTTGTATACCAGATTCTATGCCTGCATCCTGCAGGTATGTCAATGCTCGTACGTACATACGTCGATATGCGATCATTAGAGATGAATCATATGGAGCTACGATTTGAGAAAACTTTTAACTACCCTTATGAACTGACAACAAGGACATAACGTTCGAAGAAGCCACGTATTCCTTCCTGCTTAGCCATCCGTTTACTCTTAGCAAATAGAAATCGTCCGTTTCACTCGTACTTAGCGTTGCATATCTTTTTTGTTCTGTGTTTTTGTTTTCCTTATTCCTTGTTGTTTTTTCTTTCTTTCTTTCTTTCTTTCTTTCTTTCGCTTTTATCTATCCTACACTCGTCGGTCAACGAAGCAAATCGGAATATAAAGTGACGTCAAGGTCCCCTTCGTCGACGTTTCGATACGACACGTATTAGCGAGCGAAATTACCCGAAATATTTGTCGGAAGGATGGACGTGCCTGCCGGAATTGTCTACGAAGCTAAGTTGATGCCAAATTAATTAATTCGAAATATGATGAACCGGAAAGCCAAGATTAGTCGAGCGTACGTACTCTCTCCATCCCTCTCTCTCTCTCTCTCTCTCTCTCTCTCTCTCTCTCTCTCTCTCTCTCTCTCTCTCTCTCTCTCTCTCTCTCACTCTCTCTTGCACACACGTCGTTGTTGTTCACATCACCGCGTAAATAGCCAGTAGTTATGCTAGATATGTAGCGACAATAGTCGATTATGCAGATCTCGTCCCACGAGTCGCATGATATACTCTAACAAATCGTATTTACGTTTCGCTAACTTGGTAAACAGAAGGATCATCGATCGTACATATGAAATCTTTCTCGAATTACGTTGAAAAAAAAAAATAATAATAAACAAATCCGAAACATTGCCTAACATTATATATATGTTATTGTACGCACGATGTTTTATTACGATCAAATTATATTTCAGATTCGCAAAGAAGAGTCACGCGTGTAACCGAGTGCGAAAATTCAACCGGTTCGTAGTCTAGCCCTTGTATAAGGGCTCGTTTTAATATTATATCACGTTGAAATCTTGTTATTCGTTTACGACACAATCCGAGACAGTAGGAAAAGGTCCCGTGAGGACGACTACGGCTCGGCGCGTTGCGAATCGTAAAGCACGAATATTTGTATACCAACAATCTATGAAAGAAAATGATGTCGAAATGACGATGGACTTTTTCTCTTCGATACCTTGATACCTTTATTATACTTAACGCGCACTTGCGATACCTTAAAAATCATAAACGAAAATTAATGAAGGAGAGCCTGTCGGTCGTTAATTAAAAAGCTAAGATCGTTGGGTTATTATAACGATGAACGCATTCGACGCGTTTCCTGTCGGTAATGAGCTTGATTAGTTCATGTTTATTCAGACTGACAAGAAGGGACAAGAACGCGGATAGGAAATGCCGTTGTTGTGTTTGCATACTGATAACACGTGTGGATTGCGATATAAATTCATCTGCTGCTGTTACTGCTGCTGCTGCCGTTGCTGCCGTTGCTGCTCTCATCATCGCTCCTACGATATCTTCCTCGAACGTTTCAACGGCTACGAAACAAATTCTGATAAAGCGTTAGGTCGATAAGACGATACAAATTCTATTCACGCGATCGATCTTTTTGGAAAATTGTTGAAGAGTTAAAAAAAAGAAAAAGAAAAAAAAAAGACGAAGTTATCCTACCTTTTTCCTACTGCGTTGTTACGAACGCAAAACGCGAATCAACGAAAGCAGATCTCGTCTCGAAGAGCGTAGCATTTCGACGTTTGGTATCGATTTCGAGATTGGTTCGATTTTTACGACGTCGAATAGTCGACGCCACGAACGAACGAACGACGCCTCGCTTTCGAGCGTCGCGACGTTGCACCAGCAGCAGGCTGCCACTCGACTCGACCGCACTAGCTGACTCCACGCAATTATAGATCCCCTAATTACAGAGTCTCTCCGTTTCCCTTCCTCCCGATCTTCTCGCTCTAGTTCGGTTAATTAATTACTACCTCATTAACTGACACACAAACGTGCCGCGTACTCTTCTATGGAAAGTAAGAGAATGGATATCTCCCTATTTTACGTTTTATACTTCGATAGTCCCGGGGAGCTCTCCATTGTCTCTCTACGCCGCTCGAATTTTGCAAGACAAATGGATATAGAGATATTATTGTTGATGACAAAGCTTTGATGCCAAATGTCGTTTCAATGAGAGTAGACTCTTCTTTCTCTTTCTCTCTCTCTCTCTCTATCTCTCTCTCTCTCTCTCTCTATCTAATATCTATCCGTCTATCTCTCGTTGTTGACGATCTGCGTCACACGTCGCGTGCCTGACTCTCTCTCTCTCTCTGACATTCTCGGTCATCCTCAATGACGTCTTCCCGTTGAAAAATAAATTCTAATTAAGGGAGCCTTAAGAAAAAAAGAAAAAAACATACACGAAAAGGAAAAGAAAACAAATCGAAAGAACAAAACAAAGAAAAAGAAGAAGAAGAAGAAGCAAACGGACTCGTTATCGTACTATTTCGTCGTCCGACGATATCCACTTTTTCTCTCTCTCTCTCTCTCTCTCTCTCTCTCTCTCTTTTCCTCTCCTTCTTTCTTTTTGTTTCTCTTCCTCTTTTTCTCGACCAACCACGATAAAGATATTACGAAATGCGCTACGGTTATTAATTACCGGTGTGGTCGGTTCATCGACCTATTTGTAATGGTCTCGTAAATGAACGAAACGGCGATAACGAGTGACGAGCAGGAAATGAGGACCTTGAGGGTTCAGGAGTCGCGATGAGAAAAATAATGAAATCGGGACGTATTAAATGCGATGGCGGCCGATGGTGGTGGGGTAGAGGTGGGGATGGGGATGGGGATGGGGAAGAAAAAAGAAAAAAGAAAAGAAAATAAAATAAAAAAAGAAAAGGTATTTTCGTGTCGGGGCTAACGACGTGCTAGAATCGTCGTTAAATATACGGTAATACCTACATAGAGAGTTCTCTCTGTGTATCGGGGTGGGTGAATGAATGGCTGTATCTCTCTTGGCCCAATAGCAATCGATACTTTACATCCAATCTCATTATAAGCACTTTGTACAAATTAAAAAACGCTCGACTTCGACGAACGAAGCGTGCTCGCTAACTGTAATCGATTGGACACGAGATCCACCGGAAGCGTATCTGGTGTAAAATGAATTACGCGAGTGAATGGTGTATATACATATATATATGTGTGTGTGTGTGTGTGTGTTTGTGTTTGTGTTTGTGTATAAGTAAAGTAATCGGAGAAACGCGAGTCATCGTAAAAGCCATCCCCATCCTATCTTCTTTTAAAAATACGGAACTCGCTGACCGAAATCGGCGTCGACGTTCGAACGAAAAAGTAACCGGAGAGTTTTTAGTCGATTTAATTAAACGCAATTAAGTCGAGAGTTTTCCACGGTGGAACACGGGGGGTGGGGGCCTTGGTCAAACCCCTTCCTCCTACCTCCTTTATCCTCCTCTTTCCGTGGCCCTTTCCAAGCACCCCCGACCCCCTCTGAACGACGACGTATCCAAGAGGGGAGGAGTGCGCCACCCCCTGCTAAGAGGGTTTGCTTGTATCCCCCGAGATGCGTATACGTCATCCGATTAAAATTAGTAATTAGTTAATTAACTTAAGCGCGCAGTACTCCGGACTAAGTAAGTTGACCGCCTGATTATGATGCATCGCTCTTGACTTTGGGTTTATGCAAAAGAAGAAGGAACGGGGGCTGAAAAAATATTAAAGTGGATAAAAAAGAAAAAAGAAAAAAGAAAAAAAGATAAAGCGAGAAAGAAAAGAAAGATAAAGAGAGAGAGAGAGAGAGAGAGAGAGAGAGAGTTCTTGACGTCTGCTCCGCGCCGCTGTTTATCTCAGACTAACCAACGATTCTCTACGTTATACGTCTGAACGACTAATCAAAACAAATATAAGATTTGCTTGACTACCGAGATAGATAATAAGAGCTTAGAAATCGGTCGATATCTCACCTTGAGGTATAAAGGAAAGAAGAGGTGAGATGAGAAAAGTAAACAAAAGAAAGAAAGACCTGGGTAAGCAAGTAAAGTATGGGACGACGACGACGACGAACGAATCCAAGGGTCTACTTAGGTAGACGTCAGGAAGTTCGATTTATCAAGTTTAACTCACGCACCGGTAGGCACGGTCGCGTCCTGATGACGCTCTAGGAGTCCCGCCGAGTCAACCCACTATCCTAATTTCAAAGTGTCGCAAGGGACGTACGTCGGAGGAGAGCAATCCAGAAGTGCTTTCCCGTGTTCCTTAACTAGCCCGTTCGTCGTTGGACGATGCCGAGTGTGTGAGAGAACGAAAAGCTTACGTCTAATGTAGAAACGACGAGAATGCCTTCAGGATTTGCTAAGATAACGGGTCGAATCCGAAAGGACATGCGATGTCTCGGACCTTCTCTAAAGGAATCTCTCTCTCTCTCTCTCTCTCTCTCTCTCTCTCTCTCTCGCTTTAGCGTGTCTTTTTTTCCCTTTCTTCCTTATACTAATCGATCTCCTCGAAACAAAGATGATTAAAAAAAAAAAAAAGAAAAAAAGAAATCTCGTCGTCGGACGAGTTCGCAGAGGATTCAAGACCTTTTTTTCCTCCTTCCTCTCTCTCTCTCTCTCTCTCTCTCTCTTTCTTTCTCTCTATTTTCAAGTGACAACCGAACGTAACCAGAATCGCAACCTCTGGGAAAACTCCAAAGTAATGTATTATCGTTAAAGGACCGTCGCAAGGGATGCGTTGACGATGCATCTACCTTTTATCCAATCTCGTCGCTTATACTTTGAAGGTTTCTAGCACGATTTAATCCTCTCCTTCTCATTCATTCCGATATTCAATAAAAAAGGAAAAAAAAGACAAAAAAGAAGATTATATCCTAACAAATTGATCCTTTAATCCCCGACAATGTAAATTAAAAGAGTATGGAGAATATCATCAAAGTGACCGCGCGAAAGAAACTATACAAAGTAACGGGGCAAGGAGAGATACCCGTATAACCGAGTCTTACCACACACGTCCACGACGAGCCTGTTGTATACCTTTGATTAGAATTTCTTTGGCCCCCATACTTGTCTATGAACGTGTTATTTAGGATCAAGAAGACCGATGCGGGCTCTCTCTCTCGTGGGTCACCGACGATTAAGCCAATTTAATGGAACCTTCAACGTCGAATCGTGAGCAAAAGCAAGGATGATCCCACATGTCTCGTTTCCTCTTCCTCTCTCTCTCTCTCTCTCTCTCTCTCTCTCTCTCCACTACTGTATTATATATCATACATCAATACATAATACAAACCGAGTTAAAAAAAAATTAATATCGATAATCGACGTATCAATTGTTGACTCGTACTCGATAGATCTCGTTCGGAATATCCACGAATAATCATGTACTACGGTCATTCACCGATCCTTCGTGATAAGTCTAGACATCATAAATAATCAAACATGATATTCGGGCTTTTGATTGGCTTTCGATCGAATAGAGAGAGAGAGAGAGAGAGAGAGAGAGAGAGAGAGAGAGTTGAGTACAGGCACGAGCCTGAAACTTGGATCGATCAATGGTATCGCAGATGACTGCAATTAGTGCTCGAAACGCGGAGGGTAACATACAAGTAGGTGTAATACGCGCGTTAATTACCTGGCATGTTTAGCATGCATTACGCAGAGCAGGTGCACTAGGAAATGCGTATCGTACGTACTCGCGACCCTTAGGTATTTGCACGTGCACCTACTACGGCTGGAATTTTCATTTCGGCCGTTTGCAACGTTTCTGTTTTGATATAGGACTTTTGCATCGCGGCCTTCGATCAAAGTTCGCACATGCACCGACCCATAACACTCCTCGACTTACTCCAATTTTAATGATCGCCTTTCGATCGACGTCCAACCATCTGATCAATTTCGTATCGATTTTTGGTTTTTTTTTTTTTTTTTTTTGTTGTATACGTCGGTCCAAGATTTGTTTTCCCATGATTATCACGAAACTCTCGAATCGAAAAAGACGAATTGAAATTATTTTATGAATCGATAAAGTCAATTTGATAAACTTTCTAAACCGAATCGTTAAGGTGGCATGGCAGAGATTAAACGGAGTATAAAATTTCGATGACGTTCTTTCGGTGGGATGTACCGTCGAGGAAATACATAGACCGCGCATCATTTCCGGCCGCAAATATAATACTACCATTTCAGCGGTCGAAGAGTAAGTGAGTGAAACTGAGAGAGAGAGAGAGAGAGAGAGAGAGAGAGTGAGAGTGAGAGAGAGAGAAAACGACCGGGGTCGGGCACGACGCCAATATTTGCGCGTAAACGGTAATTTGTTTATGCTGGTTTGCCCGGTAAATTTACGTTCGGCCCACGACGCTTCCGTTGTGCGAGGAAGAAGGAGAGAGAGAGAGAGAGAGAGAGACCATCGCTTTCGAATCGAATCCTCAAACAAATTGTCGTTTTCCGGTAGAGATCTGTACGGTCCCGTGCTAGACGGTTTTCTACGAAGAGAAAAGGAAACGAATTAAGAACGGACGACATTCGTCAAAAGTTCTGATAAACCTACATCGAAAAATTAGATGTAAGGATATAATTCGTCGATGTAAAAGGGAAACGTTGAGAGGATGAACGAACGTGTGTGTTTGTGTGTGTGTATCGAAAGGGTATCATCAGGCAGGAGCTTCTAAACACGGATCTTGCGGAAACACGATGCGGAGTAAGAATGACCGTGCGCAAGCGCTTGTGAATGGAGCAACCGGAAATAGTGGTGGGGGGGGCAGGGACTTAGGTTTGAACGGTGGGGGAAAGCGAAAGAGGAGAGTCTTCTAATGGAGTCAACAAACAAAAGCGAATCGATTTGAAATAATGGCAGGCAGACGAATGGCATATAAGGCGTGAAGTGGGGAAGCGCAGGAGGGAAAGAGGGAAAAGGAGAAAGGGATCTAAGGGAGAGAGAGAGTTAGAAATGGTGGGAGGAGAATACTACTGACGACGGGCTTGCGAGCCGCCGTGCGACAAATAAAAGCACTCAGCTCGCGAAGCTTTATCCTTATACAACTGTCAGACGTCTTAACACCCGTGGCGTCTGTTCTTTCTCGCAACGCGAAAGCCTCCTCCCTACGGCATGTCTCAAAAGAAATTCCCTAAAAGATGATATCGCACCAACGTACACACGACAGGCAAGATCCTACAACTCTGATTAAGATCCGCGTAATCACGGGACAATAAAATGACACACTCTATGGATAAAATCGCGTCGCGTAGAGAGTTAAAAAAGAATTGTTGACGAAATTATTTTTCCCTATCTTAAAGATCGAAGAAGACGTTAACGTACGACGTGAACAATGTAATCTCGTTTGAAATGCTTTCAGGGAAGAAGGTACTTTGTAGAAAGGTGACGGGAAATCTCAGGAGTAGTATGGTTGTGTTGTTTTGTGTTGTGTTGTGTTGTTGCTACGAGAGGATGCGTACCGGGCCTTCGAAGTAAAGTAATTAAAATCAAACGCCAGTTCGCATTAGAGATGGAGAAAAGCAACGGCGTGAAAGGTACGACGACGAGGAGAAGGTGGGGTAAGGCATAGATGGGAGAGTCCGGGAGACAGTGCTGGTAGAGTGGTAGTGGTGGTGGTGGTGGTGGTGGTGGTGGTGGTGGTGGTGGTGGTGGTGGTGGGTGGTGGTGGAACGGGTAAACAGGGCGCAATTAACGTGCAACCGTTAAATATGTACGCGAACGGGTTGCTGCGCCGGCGTGCGTGTATGGAGGGTGGCATAAATGCATTGGGAGATCGGACATTCGGTGCGTTGCAGCAGTAGCAGTAGCAGTAGCAGTAGCAGTAGCAGCAGCAACGATGGTGATGGCGGTGGTGGAAGCCATCTCTTCCTGTAGCCTGTTGGCACAGCCGCTTGATTAGCTCCGCCATATTTACATATCATTAGCCGATTGTTTGCCCGCGTCGGGGATTCCAACGTTCCCCAGGCTGCTGGATAACGTCGGTCCAGTGCCAACTACCCTCCGTATTTCTCTCTCTCTCTCTCTCTCTCTCTCTCTCTCTCTCTCTCTCTCATCATCCCACTCTCTCCTTCACAACCATCCCACGCTAAAGTCCTCGCGTGCTGCCGCTCGCTAAATTACGGACATGTATATTTATCCATTTGCAAAACCCTGTAAACCATCTACTCTCTCTCTCTCTCTCTCTCTTCCTACCGAAACTCGCTCTAGGCATTAGAAGATAGAAGCTACCCGTTGATTCTATTTGATTCACAAACTAGCGATACTAACCGATTCGCTGTGTCCTTTAAGTACGTGGTCACCAAACTTCATCGACTTCCTCTATCAACCCCCACGGTTCTTGACCTCCCCGATACACCGGCCACACGCGATACTCTACCCTGCTGCTTGCGCGATATTTCCAAGCTAGAACCCCTCGGAGTTCAAACGGAATTAATTTTCATTCGGAAGTAGGAGGAACGATACCTACGGTCGAAGCGAAAGAGGAGATGCAATAGAAACACTCGCTCGCTCATTCGCTCGCTCATTCGCTCGCTCGTTCACCTAGGGAACGCTCCAGCGAAATCTCTTTGGTGCCTCTGGAGAGATTGGTCTGTAACCTGTAAATCCTTCTGTGAATCCTAGTTGGTACGATCAAATTAATCGTGTATACTTGATAAATATGTTCGTTTCTTCGATACAAAGGGAATACCATTGTTGGGATTAATCTATGGATTAAAGAAAATAAATTAAACGAACGTTGTTAGTTCCAGTTACTTCTTTTTCGACTCTGTAATGATTCGACAACGTTAGAAGGAAGAAGGAATAACGAGGAGGACTTTCGTCGTCCTTAACTATATACACTTTGTACAAAAATGAGACTACCAAAGAAATATACATATCTTTTTATATCAAACTTTTACTCGACATTAAAAGAGTATCCGTTAATATACACACACACACGCGTACACACACGCACGCGTGTGTGTATGTATGTATATATCTATATATAATAAGAGTTGAAAGACATAAGCATTGGTAACAAGATGTAAATCAATATATTATCCTGTATTCTACAAATAAATTATAACACCACAAAATGTATTTAAAAGGATGATTTACGAAATAAAGGTCAACATATTCTTTTCTTTCTTTTTTTTTTTTTTCCACGAGAAGCATCTAATCAACTACGTTAATAAATAAATATATATATATATATATATATATATATATATATATATATTTGAGGACTACATTTTTCAATCAAATCGACCGATAACACGACAAATATTTACATGATTGTTGTATCGTTACATTTGGTACACATATGTATACGCATATTATCCAAGTCCACTGTGCAAGCTATATAATATAATGATAAGAGTATAATGTTAAAATAAATAACGAATATCGTAGCATAATGATAACATTGGTTAAGGTATAAGAAGATAGATTAGTTTCTAATACCTAGTATACCGTACCCTTCCGTTACCAATACTAACAATGAAAAGACGGGAATTATGCCACATTATTTATTTCACTCTCTAGCAAGTATTTGAATTCTTGTAATATTAACGATCCTTTATTTTTCTAGCCATCTATTGTTAATGCAATAATCCATTTTTCAGTACTGTAAAACCAACACAAGATCCGTACATCGTAACATTCCGTATTACGAATTATATCTGTAAACACAATTAACAGTAGCATTTATACAAGAAAAAACCGTGGAAGTAATTTCGTACAATTGTCCATTGAAACGATCGTTACCTATTAGAAATTCGTTTACATATTTCACAATGTTTTCTTATATCGTTAGAACTTTATATAATGAAGGGTGATAATGATAGATCGTATAATGGTACAAGCAAAACTAATTTCTACAAGCAACAAAATCGATACAACATCTTTGTTAATTATTATGAATAATGTTGTATTTTAATTTACAATAATAATAGAAATTCCGTAAACTCTGAAATAAGTTGAAACGCTGCCGCAATAGGGAGATAATAATAACATCCAATTGTCTTAAATATACAAAATTATCTATATATGATGTTCTTAGAATAAATAATTTTTTTATCAGTGTCATGCAGTGAATCGAGCACATGATCAACAAAGATAACACTAACTGCTACATTCACTTATGGCTAAAATGTAAATTTAGAGTGGGTTCTCTCGGTTAAACGTTCCCAAGCTATGATTCCACGAGAAAGCTTAGAACGGTTATAGATGTTGCCATTGCATCGTCATAACGTTATTTGAAGATTCGATGCCTCTAGCAACGGACTCGTGTAATCCATGTCCGAGCCACATCTGATTTAACTCTTTATATTTTTCTTTGCACAACCGAAGTGGATTGCCCCTTCTTAAACCTTGATCCGTTTCTCCGTACTCATCGAGATAAGGTGGACAAACGAACGATCCTCGATTAGGGCTTCTCAAAAAGAGTATCTCGCATTCGCGTACTCGTAGGAACATACCGACTCCAGTGCCACATTTGGTCGCATGATAGGTACATGCCCCGACCATAGTTTTATTTAATTCCGTCTGACAACAATAACTTTGAGAACATAACATATCTCCGCAAACGAGGCACATGGTAGGGTTCCTCGAGTCCTCCCGATCACTGTTAGGGCAAGTAAATAATGATATTGTATTTATCAATTCGCTATAATCCTCCGGCAATTCGACCAGTTTGTTAACTCTCAATGGTTCTTTTATTATAACGACAGGATTAGTCCCGGCAAGATGAGCTTGGACAGTGGGATGATTTTTCCATATGTCTATTAATTGCATGACGGTATCCAATTTGGGGCCTAACAATTCGTTGCACGTTATCGGCAATCCAAGGTACGCGCATATATTCTCGTAAGTATCGCCTCCAAGTTTAGTCAATGACTCGGGCGCTGGAACATCTGAGACAAAGTGATAATAGAGTGCGTAACATCTTAGAAATGGTAAGCAAGCTTCTTTTATGCGTCTCCACAATTCACTGGGGGTATCGTTAACGATGTTGACTCCAAGGGCTTGGACCAACGATAATATCACGGTACAACTTGTACACTCCTCCGTTTCTTGGCTGTCAATGTCCATGCTCTCGTGAAAATCGGTCGTAAGTATTATTTTTACTATCAGGGATAAGAATACGAGCATCAACGCGTGCGACTCGAATATACCGCCTGTTATTATAGGAGGTGGAGTATCCGGTTTAGTATTGAAAAGAGTTGGGAGTGAATTAATCAATGGTATCAAAATACCAAACGGATCCCACTCTAGGATGGATGGACCCTCCGGTGGATTTTCTAACAATATAGTTAAAAGGGCAAACGCGTGATTGCCGGTAATATTTTTTTCTGGCCAGGTTGGATTTCCGCAGCCTCCGTTTAGGCAGGTGGCTGCTAAAACGGCCGAGATTCTAGCGAGTCCTTCCAAACAGTCTCTTTGCCTGGAAGATAAAGCACCTAACAAAGGTTTGTCCATGTCGCGTATTAGAAATTCGATGGCATGGACAGTGTAAGCTGTCGATTTCCAGGCCAACAGGGGTACTCTAGAGTCCGCTTCGTATGGCTCGGCACCGAATCCTTTCGTATATGTCGCCTGTGCGAATAGATGTATCATAGTCACAAGATTATCCAATAGACACGGGCCAGATTGCGAATAAGTAGATTCAAATATAGCACCAACGGTACCAAATTCTTGGTGAAGAGTTTTAATCGGACAAGCGAACGCGTCCTGCTCCACGGAATTATCGTTTCCGATTATATTACTATCCTGAGCTTTCGCGCTTGTACAATAACGACAAACGGGATCGTGAACATCGTTGAAAGACTGGGTCTTTTGATACCTCGCGTTCGATTTACAATCTAACGTTAACCTCATAGCCTCTAACCACATATCGAAGGACAAATTCGGTTGGTTTTGAGGACGGGATTGCAATACGCCTAATGGTGGTAAAAGTGGCAAAACTGTATTACTCAAACACTCGCATAAAGGACAAAGATACTCGTGTTTCTCTACGTCAAAACTCGCCGGTTGTCGTAATCGGTACGGACGTCTATTTTCTTTAGCAAGTACATTGTCGAAGTATTCTTGCCAACAATGTGCGTGCATTACATGACCGCACGTGCTGGTATGCGGCGACGCGCCTAATTTAGCCGACAGATATAACGGATCCGGTTCTTCCGTGTTTCCTCTGTATTGACACAATACGGTGGATTGTTGAATGAAAGCGGCGAGTACCATCGCAGGACCGGTCGCCGTTACTGTTTGATCCTCTTGGCACAAAATGCAAGTGTAGGTTTTTTCCTCGGGTAAATTGCTCGCTTGATTATTACCGGCAGCGATCGGCGATGAACTTTCCGAACATTCCGTTAAATCCATGGCCGATCCTCGTTCGCTACTCTTACTCGCATCCAACGTCGCCGTTTCGAATAATTTTGCATTCTTTTTCATAAAGAGCTTCTGCATAGCCGCCATTTGTGTCATTATCTTGGCACGTTTTAACGCTGCCATCTTCGTTCTCCATTCTTTACCATTTTTATTGGATTCCCCGTCGCTAACGTTCTCCGTCGTTGCTACCGTAGAAGAGCCAGTGGTGGTGTTGGTGGTGTTGGTGGTGGTGGTGTTGGTGGTGGTGGTGGTGGTGGTGGTGGTGGTGGTGGTGTTGTTGGTGTTGGTGTTGGTGGTACTTTCCACCGCCGTAGAACCGGCAACTTCTCTGTATTTGTTAAGGACCCAAGTAAGTAAATCCTTGTGCGCTTCTATACGGGGACTACTTTGCAAGTCCTCCAATAATTTATAAATTTTCCATTTCGTTGCTCTCTCCGTGAATACGAGGAATGGATAATAAGCCGATTCCTGTTCTTGCAGTGCATATCCTATAAGATGAAGCACTTTGTGCACTTGCGGTTCCGAAAAACTTCTAGCTACGAAGGTCAGGGCACGTTCCAATACAGTTTGCATAATGTGTAGCATCACGTCGCATTGCAAAAGATTTGCGACCAAACTGAACACCTCCGTTAGTTTTGGGAGTTTCGGGGGTGGACAACATTCCAATTCCCCGAGAGCCTTTCTTCGTTTTCTCTGAGCTTCCTCGGATCTACTTAATTCCTCCTTCGTGTAATGATAAAAGAACACGTTGTATTCCGAATAGAGATGCGGTTTCAGTTCGTAAACGCCTTTACCGGCTGACGTATTTGGCGGTTTCTTAAAATCGGCTACGTCGTGAATAACCCTTTCCATGCCCGTTTCTAAATGTACATCGTCGGGTAATGTTTTATTCAATTCCGAATGAGAGAGAGGCTTTATGCACAACTGCTGTATTATTTCTTTCTTCAAACGATCGTCCGCGGTGACTTGGCCGACCCCAGGTACGTGTCTCTCACCTACGATCGTTATGAGCAGGCCAAGAAATTCCTCGACCAAATTGATCGTTTGTCTGATGCTATCCTCCTCGGGATTTTTCAATGCGTTCACTTCAAAATTTGGATTAGCCCAATTAAGTAGATTGCACTTGTTCAAAATATGTATTAGAAATTCGTTGCTCTCTATAAGCGATGCCCCGGCTTGTAATAAAATAATATCTCTGTCCAACATCTCGCTACGACACTTGACGTTGTGATAGAAATACAACTGATTCAACAACGAATATCCGTTTCTTCTCCACATGCCGGCGTGAACCTGCGATATCATTGCCTGGGCCGTCAATACGGGCTCAATGATTTGTTCAGGTGTCGGCTTTGTTTGATTTATGAATTCGGGACATTGAAAGTGTAAATTATGTTTCTCGAGATAAAGGAATAGTCCTGCCAAAAATCTTGACAATGGAAGATGTATAGACACTGGTTCAGAGGAAACGTCGTATTGCAAGCACGTCGCGCTATGATCCGCTAGTTCTCTTACTTGGCCTATACCAGATTCAATTCCTGGTTGCTCATAGAGTTTTCTTAAGACTAATCTGAAAGCTTTAATTAAAACAATTCTATCAGAACCACACCATTCAAGAGCTAAACTAATAACTGGTGAAAGTTTAATATGCAAATTAAATGCAGATTCCCATTCGGGCTCATATTCCATATGTTGTCCAACTTGTCTTAATACCGCATCCATACATTGCATGCTGCAGAATAATTTTAATAATAACGAAATTCCTTGCAAAAATCCGCGTCTTAATTCGTCCGTCCAAATATCTGGCTTCGCGCTGAGTAAATATCTTAAATCGTAAAGTATATATTGAGCTCTTTTGAAATACGTATTGGGAGTGTTCCTTTCAAATTCTAATTTACCCGCGGCATTACACCTACGCGAACTTTCGGAAATAAATGTGTTCAACAAAATAAATAATACATCGTGATGCGCTATAAGGTGATGAGCTAAAGTGGGAACCGTAAATAATTGTACGGACAATGAAACAATTGAAAACGAATGATCATGATCGTCCCTTATGAAATCTTTCATGACAGAACCGTAGTTATAAGTAAATACTATAGCCAAAGCTTTTTTACTTTCGTACTCCATAAGCATCCCAGATATAAACAATCTGTGCCAAGCCGTTCTAGCAGACTTCCATAACTGCGAATCTCTCATTAATATACCCTCGACGATCGATATCTCTGGTAATTTTGTATTGAGAGCAACATTGCTAAACAGTATTCTAAATCCTTCGCATAAACTTATGAATTGTTGTAACCAATTTAACAATTTCATTGCAAATGTTTGATGAGCAATTACGTGAGCATGTACTACAAGGACCTTTAAAGCTCGATTGCTGTGTCTCGACGTAAATCTTTCAATTTCAGTTTTCAGTTCGTTGCAATGTTGAAATCCCGAACACTTTACGACCGATCTACCTTCTCTGTCGACGTTTGTTACATATTCGACGGCATCTCTTTGAGAACACTTTAAAATACGCGTTAAGGTGTTTATTACTTGCTCGAAGGTATGCGTCTCGTCGTTGAAAAGGACCGTGCAAAAAGTATCCGTGGTGGCTAATAAAGACAGAGGATCTTCGTCGGTTTCTTTAACGCATAAATCAGAAGGTAATCCCGGTGTATGCTCCAATGACAATAATTCGTAGCAATACTTAAGTACTGCCTCGAAAGTTGCTACTGCTCTTTCCGCTATATCACCAGGTAGTTTATTCCCGTAAGCTTCTTTCGATTGAGTTCCCACTACGTGTATTTTGCAAAATGGTTCGTTCTTCCATGCTTCCGTGTCACCACAATCACAGCAACCTCCACCACTCGAAGTTCCCATTTTATATTTATGATTACGATGAGCGGACTGTTTGAAACAGTCGACACATAAAACACAAGTAGAATCCATACCACATTCTCTGCAACTGTACGTTGGTTCACCCATTTTAAATACTTTACCGCATATGGACGGAGGATTATCCATTTGGCTAAGTTGTTTTAATACAACTTGCGGATCGTCGTTACAAATAAATTCTTCCAAAGTATTGTAAAGTATTTTTTGTGCTTTTTCTTCGTCGAAACTCCAATCCAAACAATTGCCATTTGGTTCAGGACTATATATCTTTGGAACCCAAATTCTCCAATGTTCTTTAAAGTGAGTGAGCGAAAGCACGCCTTTGCTCATTTTATCCATCCATACTTTCACGCACGGTTTACTCACATTAGGAAAGACGGGCAATGCGGACAACTCTATCTCTTCGATATTCTGGTCAGAATGACTTTGAAGATTATCCCCGCTCATCTTGCATACTTTATGCTACCAAGAGGAAATATACTGAAACATTAAATATTTATTATTTTATTTAGCCAAATTTAATCTTGGCAAGTTTAGGAATTATATAATATATCTAACATATAGCTTCCACATGCTAACTTTAAATACAAATTCTTTGTCTTAATAATAAATATAAGGAAAAAATAGAACCTCATAAGGTTATGCACATTGGAACTTACCAATTAGAACAAAAAAAATATTCCGTCGTAAAATATAAATCTTACAATAACGAAGAAAATATGTTTGTCTTATATATATATATATATCATTAAGATCAATGTTATGACTAATCACAATGGCGAAAAAGATAATATACGAAAGAAACATCTATACTTTATCACTGTATACGTATAGACTTAAAAATTATCATTAAAGAAAAAAAAATAAAAATAACACTCATATCTACATGTGATATATATATATATATATATATATATATATATATATATATATATGTATATATCTGTGTGTATACATATATATATATACACATATACGGTTAATCATTCGATCAATTACTACACATGATACAATTTTTTACAAAAACTATATATATATATATATGTGCATATATATATATATATATATATATATATATATATATATATATATATATATATACACACACACATACATGCATACATATATATATGAAATTACAATTACTAGCTGGCAAAAGGAAAGTTATCTCGAGAGGATCGATTTTTTTTCTATTTCTTGTAACACTTACTTCTTATTTGTTCTTAGATGGAAAGTTGTTTATAAATCAGGCCATTGTATGATCGATTTAACGTACACGATATGACGTTGACACATTAATTAATAAAAAAATAATGTGAAAGGAAGGAAAAAGGAAAAGGTAAATCTTTTACGTTACGTTAAAGTAGAAGTGTGGTATGTTTAAAGTTAAGATATTAGAAGATGTCAAACTATATCGGGTAAGGCATTTATGAACCTGTTCGATAGATGGACGGGTAATAGCACGACGATATATCAAGGTATTTCACCATCGCATCACACGGGCTTTTCACTATACCGAACTATTTTTAACTCCTTCTGAAACAATACTCACTATTATGACGTCCAGGCCAAGGTTAATAAAAGCTAACGAAGAGTAGTTCTTTGTTGTCGCGAAATATCCTCAATTTTCGCGAATCCTTCGATGTTATGGCATAACAATTCTATTACTTCGTATTCACGCATACGCATTTGGCGGACATCCTTGCCTAGTTATATAGACGATCGCGCTTTGACATTTCACAGAAAAATGATAAGTAATATTTTTGCACAGCTGCTTGAACAACGCACAAAATGGCTTGCGTGAACTATACGACTGAGATCACGTCTATATAAGATACGTTTTTGACTAATCTTTACGTGTGTGCGTCATGAATAACGTAAAATAAGAAGAGAGAGAAAGATAGCCTTGAAATAGCGTTCGATAATTGTAAACGAACTTTTATATCGACCCCATCGAGAGAGGGAGTTAGGTAAAAACGTTTTGCGAAAAGGCGAATTTTTCAATTAATAATATACATCTTTACGAAACAACGACGTGTAATTTTATTCGACTACTTTGTTTCTCTTCTTTTTTTTTTTTTTGTTTTACTTTCCTTCGCTTCTTTTTTTTTTTTCCCTCGATTAAAGATGGTCGCCTTATGATGGCGGGAGTTATTTTTTTCTCGACCAATAGGAACGCAGAGAAATTCAAGCGACAGTCAAGATCGAAGTTTTCTTTTGTTTTCTATTCTTTTTTGTTTTTGTTTAAATTCAACCGATACTTATTTATAACGCAATAAACGATAAGGAAATAATGTTAATTTTAAATAATATGATAGATTTATGATCGAGGGATGAAATTCTTTCAACGATTAATCGTGCAGCCAACATCGATATCGGAAAGATCGCATTTGACGTTTTCTTAGCGATCAGTGGTCTCGTTTCACGCGTCGTGGAATGTCTTGAAGCATGTTGAAAGAGGTAGGGGGGGAAAAAAATGGCGAGGACGCCTCGCGTTCTGTACTGTTTGTGGTGTTACCATTTTAACAGTAGTGTTGTGTGTCTTACGAGAAAATGAATTATTTCATTTAATTTTCGATTGCGATTAAGATGTTATGTTAGAAATGTGATATTCGAAGATATATTTACAACGAAAGGAAAACTTCACGCATTTTTTTTATCGATTAAGGGTAAGTCCTCGATTTCGTAGTTTCGTCTTAACTTCGTGTAATTTATATAGAATTATTCACTACGGAAATATAATTTAACTTATTCCCATCGTCGATTTCTACCAGCTTCATCGGATTCGTTTCACACAAATTTTGTCTCGCAATATTTGACGTTATCATTAATTTGATCTCGTTAAACGTTTGTTTTTAAGTAAACCCCACTGTAATTCAGATATTATTTCTTTTATCTCCTTATAGCTGTGAAAATGTCTGCTGATTACAGTAGATCTGTTTTAAGAATGGTCGTTGCCCAAATCTGCCAAACCATCGGATGGCATTCAATTAATTCGACACCTTTAGAATTTATGGTAGATCTTATGGAAGAATATATTTTACGTATATCAAAATTTACACATCAATATGCAGAAATTTGTAAGTAATCTTAACAGAATGAGTTTAGTAG
The DNA here is from genome assembly GCA_911387935.1 of Dolichovespula saxonica. Classification (NCBI taxonomy): domain Eukaryota; kingdom Metazoa; phylum Arthropoda; class Insecta; order Hymenoptera; family Vespidae; genus Dolichovespula; species Dolichovespula saxonica. The sequence goes on from OU427011.1 coordinate 781,667, forward strand.
TATATGCGCATTGTTGATACACGTGTTTGCCGGTAAAGTTGTACGCATGTTTATGTTTTCAGTGGGAAGAACAGAACCTAACCTCGATGATTTAGGATTAGCCTTCAAACATATGAATATTGATATACAAGAATTAGCGGAATATGTTAAAAACGTAGATTCGGTTCCATGTACTATCGCTGTTCCAAAATTTCCTATTAAACGTGAAAATCATTTAAACTTCTTAAAGCCAGGCAGCCGTGAAGTAGTTACTAGATCTGTACATATTCATGAACATTTACCAGCTATGTATCCAGATACAGAAGGTAACTATAATTATTTCTATTTGTCTTCAATTATTATATTTTATTGCAAAAATATCCTTTCTCTGGATTATCCGTAACAAAAGAGATTTGTTTTGAATAAGACATTCTAAATTACAGAGGAGTACATAACAGATAAGCCTGAAAGTTTAACAAACGGTGTACAAGATGCAACATCTTCAAACGGAACATCAACCCCGAGTTCGGTCGATGTTTCTCCTCATAGAATGTCACCGCAAGTAGTTTTTAAAAGACCGGGAGATCCTGTTTCCTTTGAAAGCCCTATAGTAAAACGTGCAAAGGTATTGGAAGAAGGTAGACCACTACGTGAGATACACAGCGTAATGATGACTACGTCTGGTTTTTTATCCCCTGCTCGGGAAGGAAAACTTCCAGAGGCAAGAACGCCGCATCAAACGTGTGCAGATTCCCCTCAACCAAGTTCTTATCCTATGGTTCCACCTGAGCTGAAATGTGATAAAAAACCAAAGAAGATTATAAAGAAAATACCAGAGGATCGTAAACTTGACAAAGAAAATAAAAAGAAAAACAAAGCTAAAGAATTGTTTAAACCGGATAAGATAGATGACAGTAAAATAAAAAAATTAGCTGGTATGAAAGAGTTAGCTAAATTGAAGCCATTGAAGCCGGGTGGTGGTAAAACACAAACCAACTTAGCAGGTCCTTCAAGTAGACCATCGACTCCAAAGTTAATACCATCAAAATCTACGGGTAGTCCAAAATTACCTAAAACTATTCAACTTAAAGCAAAACCAGAAAAAGTGATAGATTTAACAAGTAGTCCACCACTGCCTGAAAGAAAAGAGGACAATGTCGATAAGTTACCATCAGAACCTGATAAGCAAAAATTAAATATCTTCAAAAAGATATCTAAGCCTAGAGAGGACAAGGAAAAGGAAACATTGGAGCTACACAAACACAAAGAGCTAGATTCACGAGAGAGTTCACCAGGTTTAATAATTGATGAGAACCTTGAAAAGCATGCGCATAAGAACGATACCGAAGTTAAAAAGGAAGAGAAGAAAACACCACATACACCAGATGTTCATGTTCATCCAGATGGTGACTTAATAGATATACAGAGTCCATCCTCGGATGTTTATATGTTTGATGATATGTCCCCTCCTGGGACTCCTAGTACACCTAAAACTCCAGAGCTTAATGTTCCTACTCCTATCGATCAGAAAAAGAAAAAGAAGGAGAAGAGTAATAAAAAGAAAGAGTCCAAAATGAGGAGTCCTAAGCGTTGTGTAAGCCCAAAAAAGGTAAGACTATATGTGTTATTTTCGTTATGTATATATATATATATTGTTTTTATATATTTACAAAAAGGATTCAAAACATTATGGATGCCATTATAATATTTCAGACAAAACTTTCCAACGACACTGTGGAAGTAGATGTAATGGATAGGCCCAAAACTCCGCAAGCACCTGAACCTCCGGTGCACAGAGAACAACCAAATCTTCCTCCGACATTACCATTTCCATTTTTTCCAACATTTCCAACTGCTCCTGGTCTAATACCTCATCCAATTACTCATCCAATATTTCCAAGGTTTCCATTACCTTTGGGAAGAGGTGGACCCGGTCCACATCCAGCAATGCCGAATTTACCTTTACCGCCCCGTTTTCTTAATCCAACTATAAAACCAGAAGATTTTGCATTATCAAAAATAAAACCCGTGGAATGTGAAAAACCGCCTAGGGAAATAATGCCTCCAATAATGAAATATGACACTATAGAAAAGGAAAAAGCGGATAAGATTAAGGTGGTTAAACAAGACAAAGAGATAATAACACATACTCCTGGAAATATAATTGCACCGCCCATTGTTTCTGCACCTGCTGCACCAATTATACCTATTGCACCTGTACCCGTTGTGCCATTATTACCTTCAAAGAAATCTAAAATTGATAAAGCTGATAAGGTTGATAAGGTAACATTAATATTGATGTGTATTGAAAAAAAAAAAAATATTGATATTATAGAAACTATTATGAAGTAAATTTTAACGAAATATTCTTTCTAAATAATATGAATTTTTAATTGTTTTGTTTCTGTGAGTTGTCTGAAAAGACAAACATTTCTTTTGTTCTTTTTTTTTTTTTTTTCTATTTTACAAACGTATTTAAACAAAATTATAGCATATACGTGTCATTACAAATATTATTATTTACAGAAATCAAAAGAGCATAAAAAAGAAAAGAAGGATAAGTTAAAGAAAAAGAAGGATAAGAAGGAGAAACATAAAGAAAAGGGTGAAAAGGTAAAGGAGAAAAAGGATAAAGCTGATAAAAAGGAAAAAGTAGAAAAAATAAAGGAAAAGAAGGAGAAGAAGGAGAAGCGAAAGGAGAAGGAAGTAAGAAAAATGCATTTGGTATTATTAAATATCAGAATTTTTTTTTTTTTTTTTTTTTTTTTTTAATTATCCCGTTATAACGTAAATTTTATTATTCTAAGCAGAAAGAAGATAAAAATGCAGAGGCTGTACCAAAAATTACATTGAAGATAGGACCTGCATCTCCAAGACCGCCTACACCAGACAATACATTAATGAAGAAGATGTAAGTTAAAATAATAATATCGAAGAACCTGCGTGTATACATAATTATAACGATACATCTAATATATTTTAATCGTTTTTATATAGAACTATTAAGCCATTGTTGAAAAAGCCAGACGAGGATTCTAAAAGAGAACCGAGTCCAGAGTTAGCAAAAATATCAGCTTTGGTAACACGGCCACCGAAACAAAAGTCAGCAAGTAAGAAAATAGAGGAGGGAACATTAGATGGCAGCCCTGCTCTTCCTACAGATTCTTTCTCTCTCAATTTTGCTACTGTGCCACTTGCAACAGTTCCTCGAGCCAAAAAATCTCTCTTCAAAAATCTACCCCAAAGAGACCCAACACCACCGCCACACTTTGATCCAACTCCTAAGCTCCCAAGTCCTCTACTTGCGCAACAGCAACCACCACCATTTTACTATGTAAGTACATTTATTATGATATTTCAATATCAGTGAAAAAAAAAAAAATTTAATATATTTAGTACCAGAGACATGATAATAAGAGTTCCTTTAATAATTGAACTCAATAAGAAATAGATCATCTTTAAATCATGATAAATTTGTTATGAGTATACTTTTTATTTGTGGAAATATTTTTCAAAACATTTCATTGAATATAACATAACAGTACCTTTCTATACACAATGGCATAATTTATATTAATATTTTAACTAGTGTTTCACATTAATGACAATTAAACTTCTTTTTTTTTTTTTTTTTATATAATTAAATTCATAAAAAAGAAATTCTATGTCTCTGTACTAAATCGAATAATTCAAAAAAAATTTTATTTACATGGAAAGATTAACCCAACCCATCAGTATTATCTCAATCTTTACTTGCCCTATTAATTCCAATTTCCCAATCCTCTTATTCTCTTTTTCTCTTTCACTCTTTCTCTTTTTTTTTTTCTCTCTCTCTCTCTCTCTCTCTCTCTATGCATTTATATGACTTGTGGTGAAGGTATAATTTCTCATTTAGTCATGCTTTTGTCACACTATGACATTGTTAAAAATATAAACGTAGAATTTTAGTTTTGTTTTTTTTTTCTCTCTCTCTCTATAGATTCTCATTATGTATTTCGTATGTATGTTGCTATTTTTTGATTTTTTTGAAGTTTATATTTTACTTTTTTAGTTAAAAAAAAAAAAAAAGAGAAGTATCTATTTTGTAAAACTCTGTTCAAAGATTAAAAATCTTTCTACTTCTATTTCTTTTTTTTTTTTTTTTCTTTATTTTTTTTTCTTATTTCTATCGTACAGTACAAAACAGTAGCATAATAGTATTTCACAGTTACTATCGTTTTCTGTTAATTTAATGTTAAGTGTGTCTTGTGTATTTAATTGATTGCTACATTATTCATCTTAACTCATTTCCATTTCATAAAATCAACTATTTCTTAACAGAATAGGCAGAATTTTAGGTAATGAGTTTAAACATTCACCTAATGGAAGGTATACAAACTATTTTGAATTATTCAACATTCAATATCCTCATCAATACATCATCATACATATTTCATTCGACTTGTAATTTTATAATGAACAGTTGCGATCTATACTTGTCTCTTCTTCTATCAATCAAAGACAAAAAAGATAATACAATTGTGTAATATAAAACAAAAAAATATCTACAGTTCCTTCGTCTTCATACTTAAAATTTCTATCGCGTTTATATCATATTTTCAATCACAAATGTACAAGTTAATTGTTACTTAGACTACACTAATTCCTTTTTATCTTTTACATAGGATTTATAGTTATACTGCAACAAAATTGTGCATGTGTATTATATATATATACACACACATTTTTATAATAATTTAAATTCTTCTTATTTAGAGTAATGCACATTTATAGCCAATTATATATATATAGGGGTGCAACTTATTTATATTTTACTCTAGCACTTTACATATTTGTTTATAGATTTTATTCTAGCTAGGAATGGTATGAGTATGTCTTTCAAATTTCTAACTTAGTTTGATCATTAGTTTCTGCATATCACACTGAATGCTTTCACACAATACTTTTTATATATGGTATAGTATCTTTTGTAATACAATGTGCATGATTTTCATAACTCTCTCTTTCTTTACCGAAGAAAAGGCTGCCTTAATGCATCATATATAAATAATTTGTGTTAGAAAAATGAGAACAAATTGAAAGCTTAAAGTGTTATGAACCTCATAATTTACTATTTTACATTTATTTGAAAAAAAAAAAAAAATATATATATATATATATAAATATACAGCATGTATTACATATTTCGATACACATTACAAAGACAAAGATTCATAAAAATAATGACAACAAATTTACAAGTAAAAACAAAATTTAATAGGATCGCTAAGAAAAAATTTATATCTTTTTGAATATGACAAAAATATGGATATATAATATAGCTTTAAAGAAGATGTTTAATTAGATTACATATCGGTTGTTGCATGCAGCTTGCACGATATAATGAAAAGTAGCATGAAAGACAGTTAGGAATATAACCAACAGTTTTAACAACACAGAGGTGAAAGCAGATGAAGTTTCTAAAAAGGATGATGCTAAAGAGGACAAAGAAAATGGCAGTCTCTTGTCGGCTACAATAGCAACCACAACAGTGGTGAGTACATTTACTCCCATTTTAAAGCAGCTCTTGCAATGTTTGTTATGCACTAGAAGTATGATATGCTCGATAATTTTATATAAGCAATATATCATACATTATGATACACTTATTAAAATAAGACAAGGAACACATATAATATAATAAAGATATTATTATTAAGGATATATTTATAGGTCACATAAAAATAACAGAATTTTTCAAAGAATTTTGTATCAAGAGAAAAAAGAAACTACATTTATATAAAAGAAATGAAGTCTATTCTTCTTCTTCTTCTTCTTCTTCTTTTTTTTTTTTTTTTTTTTTTTTTTTTTTTATAATTATGACAAAGGTACAAAATTTACTTACAGTTAACAAAGATCTTACTGTAAAGTAATTATATTATCACCGATTTTTTATTCTATAATTATTAATAATTGAAAAGAAGAGACAAGTAAAAACCGGATTATACGTCATCATACATCATTCCATCCTTCATTTAAACAAACTGTTATCATATTTCAAACATTTGAACTAACAAACCTAGAAATACTTCAATAAAACTAATATTCATAGAAATTCCTCATTGAACTACTGTTCTATTAAAACAATTGATTATTTAGAAAGTATATAAGAATAATAAAATAACACACAAAGAACACAATACAAATACTACTCCGTAAAAGAATGAATATATATAATTGTTTGATTCATTATAAGTGTCTGTATACTTTTTTTTACATTCTAAATTTTTTTATTGCATCTCCGAGAGATGGGTTGGGTTATCTTACGTATACTTCAAGTTTCGTTACTGTCATGCAATGAGTTTTACAGGATCAAGGAGGTCGTCAAGTATGGATATGTCCTGCGTGTAAACAGCAGGATGACGGATCACCCATGATTGGTTGTGATGACTGTGATGCATGGTACCATTGGTAAGTAATTACGTATACAAGTTTAAAAATACGTATTGCTTTAATATTTTTTATATTTATAAACATATAAATTCACTTTTTATTATGACAATTAACAGGGTATGCGTGGGACTACAAGTGGAACCAGCCGCAAATGAAAATTGGTATTGTAGATCTTGCATTACCAAAAAACAGGAACTATATCATGATAAGAAAAAGAAGAAAAGGAAGAAAAAAGTGAAAACAGCAGCCTAGTACAAGCTAACCGGATCTTCTGTGAGGTCCGGTATTACAGTCACAACTAGTACCAAAGTTAAATTGAAGGAGAACAAAATGAAAGGCTTAAAACCTAAAAAAGTGTCTAAGACAGATGTTAAAATGCAAATGAAATCTCTAAAAGGTAAACCTATTACAGCTAAAGGAAAAGGCACAAAAAATTTAATTAAAGCAAAGGCTGTAAAAAAGAAAGATAAGAAAACAAAAGATGGTGCAATACAATTAAATTGAAAATATTGATACTGATCTTTTTCAAGAATAGAGAATGCAATATATTTAATAGATAAATTCAATATTTTCTTAAAATTTCGTTTTCATAACTTAGTAGGTACTTGACTTTTCTTACAGCGGCTTTATTTTACAACAAAGAAATTGGAATTGAATTATCAAATCATTATCAGTATAGAATAGCTTGAGCACGAACATAGTACTTGTATTAAGATACCTTAATACTTCTTTAAATTCTATACATTTTCAATAATTACGTAGTATGTAATATATTTTATGTTTTATCTATCTTTAACATATTTACATAATATAATGAGAAAGAAATTTTTGCAAAACAATATATTAGATATTGTTATTCCTTATTTATATTGATTTTTTTTAAATGCATTGAACAAGAGAAGAGCGTGCAAAGGTATATATAAAAACAAAATGAAAAACTTAGAGAACTTATTTTATATTAGCTTTTTGTTATAACCTACATGCAAGCAAATATATTTCAAAATGTATCAAATATTTTGTACAAAGTATGAAGAGGACTTATCATACCACGATTGTTTATATAGACACATACACAAGAAATGGGATTATATTTCATTTCAGACTGGTTGAATAATATAGGATGTAACATAAAATTTGAACGTGTGTAAAATAAAAAAAATAAAAAAAGCTGAAGCGTGCGTAGGAAAAATTGTTAAATGAATAGATTAAACCAGTGGAATAAATGCTGGTTGAAGAAGTTATAAATATAAGAGTCATAATATGTGAAATGTTTAAATATTCTAGCTAATTCTATGATCTATGAGAGATAACATATGAAGCAAGTTATGAAATTGTTCGATATATAGTAACATTATATATAAATATATATATATATATATATATATATATAAACATATATCTGAACATTTCACATATTTTGAAGAGAAATTGATATCATTACTGATGAGGTATTTAAATTAATATCCTAAAGTTATTGAGAGTTCATAAAAAACAAAATAGTATGTGTTGGTATTTATTTATAATTTTATGTGACTGAGAAGATAAATAACAAAGGTATTTAATTCCTTTTACTTTATTGCATTACTATAATGGCATACAACCTTTGTCAAATCCATTAATTTATATAAACAAAAAAGAAAAAAGAAAGAAACATTGCATATAAAATGCTATTTTATTTTACTCAGTCAACTTTTATAATACTAGACCTAACAAGAAAAAATAATAGGATATTAATAAAAGGAAGATAATTATGCTAATGTGTATATATGCAAATAAATAAGATTTACATAAAATGAGCTCAATGCAAAATGTAATTACCTCTATAACATTTATTTATTGCTTATATTCACTTTTTCCTTTTTATTTAAGAAATAATATGTAATGTATACTATATGCATTTTTAGCAAAATAATCCGATCATATATAAGTTCGTGATAATTATTTATCTATATACATAGTAAAAATTGTATCTTATATATGAAAATTGAACTTATATTGAATTATTTTTTTTTTTTTTTTTTTTTTTTTTTTTGACAACAAATTCGAAGACTTGTGTGAATTAATATTATCTTTGGTGAAACATAAAAATACCTTTAATCGTACTTTTCATGGTTCAAGCTTTAAAAAACATAGTAAGCGTTTTCCTGAAATTTACATTATTATAAATATGTACATCTTATGTAAAATCATAAATTTCTGTGTGTTAAAAATTTCATTATACATTTATGTATTAAATTGTGTAAAACAACAATTTATAATATACAATCGATTTAAATTGTTACTGCAAAACACACAAGTAATATAAAGACATTTATTTTTTAATATACAATTGAGATGTGTAATAGTTCAAGTTAAAAATATTCTAAATATACAAACAGTAACATAATTATTACTTGCTACGAAGAGTGTACACCTTGTTCATTGAACATTGTTACATAATGGCACATATGTATTTTGTACATTATTCATTTTTGAAAATGACAGAATAATATAAAATAAACATCTTAATGATGGGCTGCCAATATAAAACAGATATTCCTTCCTTTTTTTACTATGTAGAAGTAATTGTACAATTAACAATCAGCTGTATTTACTCATTTTCTGTGATTAAATAAAAATAATTTCTTTAAATATAGAATTTGATCACAATACAATAAGGTATCTAAATAAATACAATGTGTCATTGCTGAAAGAAATATAATAAATAATTATATAAATTTGTGCATTAATAATATACAGGATATCTCTCTCTCTCTCTCTCTTTCTCTCTCTCTCTCTCTCTCTCTCTCTCTCTCCCTCTCTCCCTCTCCCTCTCTCTCTCTCTCTAGCATAGATTCAAAAATTCTATGAGAATGTTATTTTAAAACATATCTCTGAAACATGATTTTTATATTGATTTAATATAATAAAAATTAAAAGAAAAAAAAATCATATTGTTAACTAAAGAAACAAATATGTTAACAGAAATATATCGTCTTAACACATATCTATTTTGTTCTTCGTAGGGGGTGCATTTAATCCACCTATGTCACCTGATTCGAGTTGTTTCAAGAGACGAAATAACGCTGCTGCTTCTCTGATACGGCTAAATTCTATACAAAACGCTTGTACCTCAATAAATAACTCTTGAACATTAATGATTTTATTCCTAATCAAAGACTGAAGAAATACACAAACTAAACGTACAAGGCGATTCTGCATATAACGATCCTTTATAGTTTCACAAGTAGATATACAATTGCTAATGTATAAATGTACAAATTCAGTTGGCAAGTCCACAGTGGTAGTCAACCTATTTACAACTTCCATCGAATGAAGGGACATTTCCATGTTCACCAAAACACTAAAATATTCTGTTATTTGGCTAGATTGCATTAGTTTTAATAAAACTTCAATAGCAATTAATGGATTATTTTCTACTAAATCTGGCAATTTTCCAGGCGTAAGACCTATATGATAAACAAGTTTTGGATCCCTATCTAATTCATTAACTAAATGCTGTTGTTGTTGAAGCGTCAAAACACTTTTAAAAGCTTTGCCCATTAGCCTACGCGCTTCTGCTCCGGCACAATTGGAAACGCACATACTGTTGTCATATTCGACGGTAAATTCAGAAGGATCTGTGATGTTGAACCACGTTAATTCATTGATAGAATGATATAGAGGTGGCGCCAATCTTAAAAATTCAGGACTATAACTTTGAGCGCATAACGGTGGGTCTCCGACAATAAGATTTTCCGCAACGTTTCTCAATATCTTTTTATCAGACCCTGTTATTTTAGTGTGATCCATATCTGGTAATATAATTGGATTACCGCATTTGCTTATGGAAGGAAGTTCTGAATGATATTCGGCAAGTTGCAACTGTAAGTTGGTTAAATCTATAGGGGGTGTCGACGCGAAATAGAGATCATCTACGATTAATTGGCGCGGTGTTTTCTTCATTACTTCCTTTTGGTTATACCCTAACAAATTAATAAGTAAGTTTTTCTCACATTCAGAAAGTACCGGAATATGTCCTGAGAAATTAGTTATCGAGACACCATTAGCAGTATCTTCTTGCGGCTTCAGCAGTTGAACGAAAACTGTTGCGAAGGGCGTAGAGGCTAATGGCTCTCCTCTGTACAAATCAAACAACATCGTTAAGGCCATTATTCGTTGACCATGTTTTGGTAACAAATCGATATGTTGCAGTAACAGAAGTAACGTCATTCCAACTTTAAAGCGATCTTCCTTTGAGAATACTTGATGAAGCTGGTTGCAAAGATTTTCCAAGCTGGTGTCCATATTTTCCTCATCAAGAATATCTAATAGTTTGGTTAGGTCCTTTGGTGCCAGTGTCATCGTGAACGTTTTTACACGGTAATTACAACGAAATAATGATCAATTTTCCTCGATAATATACATTTGACCAGTTATGTCATAATGTAAATAAAAAAATCTTGATTATACATTTATTTAATTATATTTAAATTTTCGTATAAGTTATAAAAATAAACTTGATCGCTCCATCTTTAAAACGCACCTTTCCTTTTTAAAGATCGAACCAGGCTCGAAGACGGATCTCGATTCATGGAAATGGGTTTGCGAGTTTCTCAACTAATCGATTGGTCGGAACGACGACGATATGCCCTTCGTCTTATATAAGATATGAAAACGAAGTATTAAATAACAGAAGAGTCTCGGCCTTATTTAACGCGAATTATTTTATCGTTGAGAAAAAAATCGATGAGATAAAAAGATCGGTGGGTTGGTACGTTGGCGCGATACAGTCGGAGGAAGACTTTAACTCGTTAACCGTATGGTGGCAGTTCGATCATTATATTCTTGGATGCTACAAACGGTTAACCCTTTTTCTCGTCTTCCATTTTCCTAAGTCCGCGGAGCTGACAGTTCATTCTGAGAGCGGGGATCGAAGGATCGCCCGCCGAGGAACGTTTTTGAAAATACTTTTGAGAGAGTGTAAGACTCGGGATGGGCGACTCCTTGGACGGCTCCGGGGAACCGTCCCCGGAGTCTCAAAACATCGCGATCGTTGATTATCATGCGTTCGCTAATTATCTTTGTAGAGCGGTTAAAGTTCTATCTCCTGACGAGGACGTGGTGCCACCCGCTTTTAACTTGGCACTCGAAGATAAGAATAATCAAGAATCCATAAGAAAGTTTATCGGAGACTCACAGATCTGGGCACTTTTTATTCAAAGGGCATCCAGCAAAGGTAAACTCGCGAGAGAACATTGAATTTTTACACAACCTCTACGTCTACGTCTACTTCTACGTGATATATACGTACATATACATATATGTATGCATACGCATATCTCCTCTTCTCTCAGCTTTATATACATAAATATATCTATATACTCATAAGTATTGTCTCTATGTGCACACACACACACACACAGTATGCGTATACGCATATACCTATATACGTTATACATACGTATATATATATATATATATATATATATATATGTATATAATATAGAACCATTTCTTGAGGATGCCTTTTGTCCTTGTTACACGCGGTATCCTCCATTGTGTTGCACTTTTCAATGCAACGGTACATTCGTCGTCGTAAGAAAACGCTCATTAAAAATCAATGTATCGCTTGGTACGACATCCGTCGTTGACCAAAGTGATTTCATATATATATCTTTCTAAATTATGAGTCATCATATGCCGGTGAGAATCGATACACGCGCACATCGACAATCTTCTACCTATCCTTTTCATCGTTCTCTCCGTTCTCTTTTTCTTTGATCGTATTGTCCTCTCTCTCTCTCTCTCTCTTTCTCCCCTCCTTTTCTTTTTTTTTTTCCTTAGGGATCCTTCTTAGAAATACTTCATATATTAAATGTCCTTTTAAATGCCGTACGTTAATGGTACAATTCGAGAAAATCTTTATTACGAAGAATATTCGAACTCGAGAGAGAGAGAGAGAGAGAGAGTCCTTTATTTTATTTTCTCTCTCTTTTTATTTTGATCGATCATTGGGGATACGAAGATTACCGGCTAAAGGCAGCCATCTTTTTTTTTTTATATGAATTATTTATCCGAAGAGTCCTTGACGTTATCATCTTTTTTATTATACGTCAAACACCGTCTTTCAAGAATTATACATTTGTTTGGGTTTGTTTTTTCCCCCTTGCTGTTTCATTCGGGTGACGTGAAAAACATTGCAAAATCTTTTTGTATAAAAAATTATATATTGAATATGGTACGAAGTAAAACGCGAATAAACGTTCTTGTAAATTTAATTGACTTCTTACAGTTATCTATATTTTTTTTTTTTTTTTTTTTCAGAGGAAGATGGAGGAGAGGGAGATGAAGAAAAAGAAAATACCTGTTATTATATATCAAATGAGATACACTTTAGTAATCCTAAAATGGCCTCCGTAGTTCTAACTAAACGCGGTACCGTAGTCGAGGCTGATAAGTCTATCCATTCTCAATTACGCTTGGTCACATTCTCGGATGGGCCACCTTACGAAACTTTGCACGCTATGAGTAAAACTATGGCACCTTACTTCAAGAGTTACGTGAAGGAAACTGGTAGAGCCGATAGGGATGGGGACAAAATGGTACCATCGGTCGAAAAGAAAATAGCACAACTTGAAATGGGCCTTTTACATTTGCAACAAAACATCGACATACCTGAGATTACGTTGCAAGTTCATCCCTTAGTAGCGTCTGTTATCAAACAATGCGCGGAAGAAAATAGAAGACCAAAAGTTTCAGATTTTGGCGATAAGGTAGAAGATTCAACGTTTTTAAATCAATTACAGAATGGCGTTAATAGATGGATAAAAGAAATTCAAAAGGTAAGATACGTTAAATATAAGGTATTAATAACAATTAACATCCTGGTACAGTTGCCGTTAATCGAAATGATTATATATTTATCTAGGTGACAAAGTTAAACCGTGATCCAGAATCTGGAACGGCCCTGCAAGAAATTTCATTCTGGTTAAATCTAGAAAGAGCTTTACATCGAATTCAAGAAAAACGAGAAAGCGTTGAGATCTCTTTAACTCTTCGTATTCTCAAGCACGGTAAACGTTTTCATGCGACTGTGAGCTTTGACACGGATACAGGATTGAAACAGGCATTGGCAACAGTAAATGATTACAATCCACTGATGAAAGACTTCCCTATAAACGACCTATTATCTGCGACAGAATTAGAAAGAATAAGAGCAGCCGTACAACAAATCTTCATGCATTTAAGAAAGATAAGAAGTACCAAGTATCCGATACAAAGAGTACTCAGATTGGTAGAAGCAATCTCTAGAGACTTGAGTCAACAACTTCTCAAGGTATTAGGTACGCGAAGACTCATGCACATTCCATTCGACGAATTTGAGAAAGTAATGAGTCAATGCTTCGAAGTGTTCATATCTTGGGACGACGAATACGATAAATTAACAGGATTATTGCGTGACGTTATAAAGAAAAAGCGGGACGAACAAATGAAAATGGTTTGGCGAATTTTACCGGCTCACAAAAAGTTGCAAACTCGTATGGAACACATGAGACGTTTCCGTAGGCAACACGAACAACTCAGAACGGTCATTGTACGTGTACTTAGACCAACGGTTTGCCAAAACAATAATGCAGCTACTATAGAAAATGCAGACAACGACAACGTAAAAGTAGAATTTGCCTTAGATGCCGCGGATGCAAATGCGATTAGCGAAGTTAATTTGGCGTATGAAAATGTAAAGGAAGTCGATTGTCTTGACATTACCAAAGAGGGTGGAGAATCTTGGGATGCAGCCGTGCACAGATACGAAGAGAGAATAGAACGTGTGGAGGCACGAATCACGGCACATCTTAGAGATCAGTTGGGCACTGCAAAAAATGCTAATGAAATGTTTAGAATCTTTTCTAGATTTAACGCCCTATTTGTGAGATCACATATACGTGGTGCTATCAGGGAATATCAAACGCAATTGATACAGAGAGTAAAGGATGATATTGAGGCACTTCACGAGAAGTTCAAGGTATATATATTTATATATATACACTATTAAGTCTTAAGAGATCATTAATGTCGGAACATTCTGAAATTTGAAACGTCAATGTGTGTCATTAATATTATACAATTGATTTATACAGGTTCAGTATGCACAAAGTAAATGTTGCAGAATGAGTATGGTTAGAGATTTACCACCTGTTGCCGGGTCTATAATATGGGTCAAACAAATAGATTATCAACTCACTATGTATTTAAAACGCGTCGAGGACGTTTTAGGTAAGTTAAAAGATGTTCTTCTGACTCCTTGATTCTCAAATTAATATTATTATTATTATTATTTATCAGGCAAGGGTTGGGAAAATCATATAGAGGGTCAAAAATTGAAAGCGGACGGCGACAGTTTCCGTATGAAATTATCGACCCAAGAAATATTCGATGATTGGGCTCGAAAAGTTCAACAACGGAACTTGGGCGTTACTGGTAGAATATTTGCAATAGAAAGTATACGTTCTAGAACGACTCGTGGGAATGTATTGAAACTGAAAGTGAATTTTCTTCCTGAGATTATTACTCTATCTAAAGAAGTAAGAAATTTACGAAATCTCGGTTTCCGTGTACCGTTGGCTATTGTAAATAAAGCGTATCAAGCCAACCAACTGTATCCCTTCGCCATTAGCTTGATCGAGAGCATCAGAACATACGAGAGAACCCTTGAAAAGGTAAGATGTTCTCATGTATACCAACCATCGTTATTATTATTATTATTATTATTATTATTATTATTATTATTAACAAATTTATTTTACTATCTTTAAATAACACTTTCCCTATTATCGTTCTCTAGAAATGTTTTTTATTTTATTGATATTTCTGTGTCATCGATATAAGTGTTACAATGATATATATATATATATATATATATATATATATATATATATATATATATATAGGGAAGTCAGAGCTTCAAAAATTCGAATAAAATAATAGAAAATGCTAGGGAATAGTGTGCCAGATTGAAGATTTTTTTTTTTATATTAGATTTATCGACATTTCTAATCCCTTGGATCTCCAACATTTTTAGCTTACCAATCGGAGTCCCCACTGTCCCGCATTAAAGGTAGCCATTATATATGATGCTTCCAGGAACTATGCATCTTGCCTATATCTGCAAATATTTTTCTGTCTGCCTGCTTAGCTATCGTAGAAAAGTTTGTACTGTGCAAGATGAAATTATATTTTATTTTTATCGATATTGAACGTTTTAAGGAGGATATTCCCAATTTTTTCGAGTATAAGTAGGATGCTTATAGGAATATGCAGGAACGTGAACAATCATAAACATCGATGTTTATTTGGTAATGGGCATGTACTTATTGCTTTCAACATATAATGTGATTTAAAGAGAGGGAGAGAGAGAGAGAGAGAGGGAGGGAGGGAAAAAAAAGCAATAAAACGACTCAAGACGTATTGGAAATTAATCGGAATACCAAAAGTTTTCCAACGTTTTGTCAGCTTTTGTAGTTTTTGAATTTATCGATATATCGAATTTGTATTTGCTCTCTACAAGTATTTATTATAGAATATAATAGAAAGAAATATGAAGTTTTTTTTTTTTATTTGTGCATTATTTGAATAAGTTAACCATATTGGGAATTGATAATGCCTTAAATTGCGATATCAAGTATAATTTGTACTTATGAAAATAATACGAAAGAAAAAAAATAAAAAAATAAGAACATACTAAGCCAGTATATATCGCCAGTATATATTTAAATATCTTTAAGTTTGCATTGTGCCAGTTTGTCCATTACTGAATGGTACTCTCTGTATTTAATGTCGTGAAACTGTATCAGAGAAATAGTTAGAAATTTTAATATTTTTCGTATTATTATCACCGATAGAATTATTCTTTTTCTACAGATCGAGGATAAGGCCAGTATAATACCTTTGGTCGCGGGTATGCGAAAAGACGTTTTGTCGCTTATTTCCGAGGTGAGCTATATAAACATTATAATTTTTTTTTTTTTTTTTTTTTATATATATATATATATGATTTTATAACGCCGGATCGTTTCAATTAATTTAATGCGTACAGGGTATTGCCTTGATATGGGAGAGTTACAAGCTTACTCAGTACGTACAACGTCTCTCGGACGTAGTAGTTTCTTTCCAAGAAAAAGTCGAGGATCTTTTGGTAGTCGAGGAACAATTGGACGTGGACGTTCGCTCATTGGAAACCTGTCCATATTCCGCTAATACATTCGCCGATATATTGTCAAAGATACAAAAGTCCATCGACGAGTTGTCCTTGAAAAATTACTCGAACTTGCACATATGGGTTGCAAGATTGGACGAGGAAGTCGAGAAAAATTTGGCGGCGAGATTGGAAGCCGGTATCAAGGCATGGACCGATGCACTTACTGGCCGAAAGAAGGAAGTTGATTTAAGTATGGACACGGACGCGCCTGCACAGCCGACACACAAGCCTGGTGGCGATCCAAAGATTCAAAATCAAATACACGAAGTTAGAATAACGAATCAAACGATGTATTTGTATCCTAGCATCGAGGATGCTAGATTTCAGATAATGCAACAGCTTTTCGCATGGCAGGCCATCGTAACTTCTCAAATACGCCTTCAAAGTTCTAGATATCAAGTGGGCTTGGACAAACCCGAATCTGGTACTTACAGAAATCTACTAACGAAATTGCCAGCCGGTAAACAACCGTTGGAAGCCGCTTACGAGGCTGTAGAATCGAAAATGAAGGACGTGGCCGATTACGTTGATCAGTGGTTACGATATCAAGCTCTCTGGGATCTTCAGCCTGACAATCTTTACGGGAAATTAGGCGAAAATATTAATTTGTGGATGAAATGCTTGAACGATATTAAAAAGACGAGGACGACCTTCGATACGTCGGACACTAGACGGGAATTTGGTCCTGTTATCATCGATTTTGCCAAAGTACAGAGTAAGGTTTCGTTGAAGTATGATTCCTGGCACAAGGAAACATTGGGCAAATTCGGAACGCTTCTCGGCAACGAGATGGCCAGTTTCCACGCGCAAGTATCCAAATCTAGAAGCGATTTGGAACAACAATCCATCGAGGCAGCCAGTACGTCGGACGCGGTTGGTTTCATTACCTACGTTCAATCGCTTAAACGTAAAATGAAAGTCTGGGAGAAACAAGTCGACATATACAGGGAGGGTCAAAGAATTCTCGAACGTCAAAGATTCCAATTCCCCTCGTCTTGGTTACACGTAGACAATATAGAAGGCGAATGGGGTGCTTTCAATGAGATAATCAAACGAAAGGATACGAGCATACAAACCCAAGTAGCTTCTCTTCAAATGAAGATCGTCGCTGAGGATAAAGCCGTTGAAACGAGAACGATCGATTTTCTTAGCGACTGGGAGAGAGGCAAGCCTGTCGAGGGCCATTTGCGTCCCGACGATGCCCTCCAACAGCTTCAACTGTTCGAAAGTAAATTCGCAAGGCTCAAGGAAGAGAGGGACAACGTCGCCAAAGCGAAAGAGGCATTGGAATTGCAAGAGCCCGGAGGTGTGTCCACCAGCGAGGATAGAATGCAAGTGGTATTCGAGGAGCTTCAAGATTTGAGAGGAGTATGGTCGGAATTGTTGAGAATTTGGGCTCAGATAGATGAGACCCGTGAGAAACCGTGGCTGTCGGTACAACCGCGAAAGTTACGCCAACAATTGGACACAATGATGGCGCAATTGAAGGAATTACCGGCAAGGCTTAGACAATATTCCTCGTACGAGTACGTGAAGAAGATGTTGCAAAATTATACGAAGGTTAATATGCTCATAGTCGAATTAAAGTCAGACGCGTTGAAGGAAAGGCATTGGAAGCAATTGACGAAACAGCTAAGAGTAAATTGGGTATTGAGCGAGCTTACGCTTGGTCAGGTATGGGACGTGAATCTTCAAAAGAACGAATCCATAGTCAAGGATATTATTCTAGTTGCTCAGGGTGAGATGGCGTTGGAAGAATTTTTGAAACAAGTCAGAGAATCTTGGCAAACCTACGAATTGGATTTGTTGAATTATCAAAATAAATGCAGATTGATACGTGGCTGGGACGATTTATTTAACAAGGTGAAGGAGCATATCAATTCTGTGGCCGCAATGAAACTCTCGCCGTATTACAAGGTATTCGAGGAGGAGGCTTTAACTTGGGAAGAGAAATTGAATAGAATTAACGCGTTGTTCGACGTTTGGATAGACGTACAAAGGCGTTGGGTTTATTTAGAGGGTATATTCTCGGGTAGCGCCGACATTAAAACTTTGTTGCCTGTGGAAACATCGCGATTTCAAAGCATCAGTAGCGAATTTCTTGGTTTAATGAAGAAGGTATCTAAATCGCCCATGGTCATGGACGTGTTGAATATACCGGGTGTGCAACGGGCTCTCGAACGTTTGGCAGATTTACTCGGTAAGATACAGAAGGCTCTTGGAGAGTATTTGGAGAGAGAGAGAACGTCCTTTCCGAGATTTTACTTTGTCGGGGATGAAGATTTATTGGAGATCATTGGTAACAGTAAGAATATCGCGAGGTTACAGAAACACTTCAAGAAGATGTTCGCCGGTGTAACGGCTATACTTTTGAACGAGGACAATACGATCATAACCGGTATTGCGTCGCGAGAAGGGGAGGAAGTTATATTCCAAACGCCTGTGTCTACCATCGATCATCCGAAGATAAACGAATGGTTGACTCTCGTCGAGAAGGAAATGCGCGTAACCTTGGCGTCGAGCCTTATGAAGGCTGTACAAGATATTAAACAATTCAAGGACGGCAACATAAATGCACAGGCTTTCATGACCTGGTGCGATAATTTCCAAGCACAAATAATCGTACTTGCCGCCCAAATATTATGGTCCGAGGACGTCGAGGCTGCCCTGCACGAGGCCCAAAGCGATCCTAGTAAAAATCCGTTGGAGAGGGTGCTTCTACAGGTCGAGGGAACTTTGAACGTATTGGCCGACTCGGTTTTACAGGAGCAACCACCTTTGAGGCGAAAAAAATTGGAACATTTGATCAACGAATTCGTACACAAACGTACGGTTACGAGAAGATTGATCGCCAACAGGGTATCGAATCCAAAAGCGTTCGAGTGGCTTTGCGAAATGCGCTTTTACTTCGATCCAAGGCAAACCGACGTATTGCAACAGCTTACGATTCACATGGCCAATGCCAAATTCTATTACGGATTTGAATACTTGGGCGTGCAAGACAGATTGGTCCAAACCCCATTGACCGATCGTTGTTATCTAACCATGACGCAAGCATTGGAAGCTAGACTAGGTGGTTCTCCGTTTGGACCGGCCGGTACTGGAAAAACAGAATCCGTAAAGGCTTTGGGCCATCAACTTGGAAGGCTCGTATTGGTTTTCAATTGCGACGAGACGTTTGATTTTCAGGTAAACATTTCTTTCTTTTTTTTATCAAAGAAAACAAAAAAAAAAAAAATATTATACGCCCATATGTGTCGTATGAAAAGAATTTTTTTTGCAAATAATATATTTTATTTATTATTATTACATCTCTATTGTGCAGGCCATGGGTCGTATATTCGTTGGCCTTTGCCAAGTAGGAGCTTGGGGATGTTTCGACGAATTTAATCGTCTCGAGGAACGCATGCTATCGGCCGTATCGCAACAGGTTCAGACGATCCAGGAGGCTCTCAAGAGCCAAATGGAGGGGAAGAGGGAAGGAACTCTTTGCGTTGAATTGGTCGGGAAACAAGTAAGAGTTTCTACGGACATGGCTATATTCATTACGATGAATCCAGGTTACGCGGGCCGTTCGAATCTGCCGGACAATTTGAAGAAATTATTCAGATCGTTGGCCATGACAACGCCCGACAGACAATTGATCGCCGAAGTTATGCTTTTCAGTCAGGGCTTCAGGTCCGCCGAAAAATTGGCCTGTAAAATCGTACCATTTTTCAAGTAAGTTCTCGATAAATCCCTCTCGTAGTATCTAAGAAAAATAACGAACCATATTATCCATCGATTTGCGTTCTTACAACGCCGTATTAAAATAAACATCTTTCAGATTATGCGACGAACAACTGTCGAATCAATCGCATTACGACTTTGGTCTTAGAGCCTTGAAATCTGTACTCATATCCGCCGGAAATGTTAAACGCGACCGTATTCAAAAGATCAAGGAGGGTATGCACGGCCGTGGCGAAACCAACATAGACGAAGCCTCTATCGCCGAAAATCTACCCGAACAAGAAATTCTGATACAATCGGTTTGCGAAACAATGGTACCAAAGTTGGTGGCCGAAGATATACCGTTGTTATTCAGTTTATTGAACGATGTATTCCCTAACGTTAATTATACTCGTGCCGAAATGAAGGGTACGTAGATCGTTAAAACGAACGGATCAAAATATGTTATATCTAATTTTTCGTGTGTGTTTCTTTTTATTTTTTTTTTACAGGCTTAAAAGATCAAATTAGAAAGGTTTGCGCGGAAGAGTATCTTGTTTGCGGCGAAGGTGATGAACAAGGTGGAGCCTGGCAAGAAAAGGTAATTCGTTCGTTTCTTATTATTTTACTAATAATGCTAGTGGATAATGATATGCATGCAAGGGATTTCTTAAGTTATAGTCCAGGTGCACACATTCTAATGCTTAAAATTTGTACTTCATGCATACTCAGGAAATGATAGGCGAAACTTGGATAGAGAAGGTGAGACCTAAGTATATTATACGTTCAAGTAAAATTTTATTATAATTTTATATATGTATATATATATGTGTGTGCGCGTGTATATATATATAGATTTGTACGATATTTTAATATAATTTCTTTGTTATCGACGATACACGTTATATCCTCGTATAATTTTTGTATGTAGGTCCTACAATTGTATCAAATATGTAATTTGAATCATGGATTAATGATGGTTGGTCCAAGTGGTTCAGGAAAAACTATGGCCTGGAAGGTATTGCTGAAAGCCTTAGAACGATTCGAAGGAATAGAAGGGGTAGCTCACGTTATCGATCCGAAAGCCATCAGCAAGGAAACGTTGTACGGTGTTTTAGATCCTAACACGCGCGAATGGACGGACGGTTTGTTCACTCATATCCTACGTAAGATAATCGACAACGTAAGAGGAGAGATAAATAAACGTCAATGGATCATATTCGACGGTGATGTTGACCCCGAATGGGTAGAAAATCTTAATTCGGTCTTAGACGACAATAAATTACTTACATTGCCGAACGGCGAACGTTTGAGTTTACCTCCAAACGTGAGAGTTATGTTCGAGGTACAGGATCTTAAATATGCGACATTGGCGACGGTATCGCGTTGCGGCATGGTATGGTTCTCCGAAGATGTCCTGTCGACCGAAATGATATTCGAAAATTACATGCTACGTTTAAGAAACATTCCATTGGAAGACGGCGAGGAGGAACCACTTAGCAAGAAAACTGCCGAGAAGGAGGACAGCGTGTCGCCCGCTTTATCCGTTCAAAGAGAAGTCGCTAGTATTTTGCAAAGTTATTTCGCCCCCGACGGATTGGTCGTCAGGTGTTTGGAATACGCCATGAAGCAGGAACACATAATGGACTTTACGAGATTGAGAGCACTCAGTTCTCTATTCTCGATGTTGAATCAAGCGGTTCGTAACGTATTGCAGTACAATCATAGCCACACTGATTTCCCATTGCCGAGCGAACAATTGGAACGTTACATGCCGAAATGTTTGATATACGCGTTGCTTTGGAGTTTCGCCGGGGACGCCAAATTGAAAGTAAGATCGGATTTGGGAGATTTCATAAGATCGATCACTACCGTACCATTGCCGGCACAAAGTAACATTCCGATAATAGACTTTGAAGTTAATATACACGGGGAGTGGCTGCCGTGGAGTAACAAGGTACCACAAATCGAAGTGGAAACGCACAAAGTCGCCACTCCGGACATCGTCGTACCAACTTTGGACACCGTGAGACACGAGAGTCTATTGTATACGTGGTTGGCCGAACACAAACCCTTAGGTACGTTGTTCTACTCGTCGATTTTATTCGTTAGCAAGATTATTGTTCGTTCATATCAACGCCATAAGTTTTTTTTCTTTTTGCAACATAGTACTCTGTGGTCCACCGGGTTCCGGAAAGACCATGACACTCTTCTCCGCTCTGAGAGCCTTGCCAGACATGGAAGTCGTTGGTCTAAACTTTTCATCCGCCACGACTCCCGAATTGTTACTTAAAACGTTCGATCATTATTGCGAGTATAGGAAGACACCAAACGGCGTCGTACTATCGCCCGTGCAATTAGGAAAATGGCTGGTTTTGTTCTGCGACGAAATTAATTTACCGGATATGGACAATTACGGGACGCAACGGGTAATATCGTTTTTGAGGCAGTTAGTCGAGCACAGAGGATTTTACAGGACGAGCGATCAGGCCTGGGTTACGTTAGAAAGAATTCAATTCGTCGGTGCTTGTAATCCACCAACGGATCCCGGAAGGAAACCCCTAAGTCATAGATTTTTGCGACACGTACCGGTGATATACGTCGACTATCCTGGAGAAACGTCGTTGAAACAAATTTATGGAACGTTTACGCGCGCTATGCTCAGGTAAGTTCAACGACGCCTTCTCAAAGAATTTTCAAAAGAGTTTTATCGTACGATTAACGTCGCTGACGATATCGCCTATCATTTAAATCGCGTTCGCTTAGATTGACTCCGTCTCTGAGAGGCTACGCCGAACCATTGACGAACGCAATGGTGGAATTTTATTTGGCATCTCAAGAAAGATTCACCCAAGACATGCAACCCCATTACGTTTATTCACCCCGCGAAATGACGCGTTGGGTGCGCGGTATTTGCGAGGCCATAAGGCCCTTGGATAATCTCTCGGTGGAGGGTTTGGTACGTTTGTGGGCCCACGAAGCACTGAGATTATTCCAAGACAGACTCGTCGAGGATTCCGAACGTGCATGGACGAACAAAAATATCGACACCGTGGCGATGAAACATTTCATGGGTGTTGACAAGGAGAGGGCCTTGACAAGGCCAATTTTATACAGCAATTGGCTGTCGAAGGACTACGTACCCGTTAACAGACAGGAATTGAGGGATTACGTTCGGGCCAGATTGAAAGTATTTTACGAGGAGGAATTGGACGTTCCATTGGTTCTATTCGATGAAGTTTTAGAACATGTTTTACGAATCGACAGAATTTTCCGACAGCCTCAGGGACACCTGTTACTCATTGGTGTCTCTGGCGCTGGTAAGACGACTCTGTCTAGATTCGTAGCATGGATGAATGGACTTTCCATATTCCAAATAAAGGTATACTACTTTTTCCTCTCTCTCTCTCTCTCTCTCTCTCTCCCATACACACACACACTATTTATTCATCTTATTTATATTTATATATTTCGTTCCTCGTTTATTCACGTCGATGGTAAATCTTGTTGATACGTTAAAACGCCCGGTCTGATTTCGAAAGGTACATAACAAATACACCGGCGAAGATTTCGACGAGGATTTGCGTCAAGTATTGAGGCGATCCGGTTGCAAGGATGAGAAAATAGCTTTCATACTCGACGAATCGAACGTATTAGACTCTGGTTTCTTGGAACGCATGAACACCCTGTTGGCCAACGGCGAGGTGCCTGGATTATTCGAAGGCGACGAATACACGACTCTTATGACACAGTGTAAGGAGGGTGCCCAAAGGGAAGGACTGATGTTAGACTCCAACGAAGAATTGTACAAATGGTTTACCGGACAAGTTATGAAGAATTTGCACGTCGTATTTACGATGAATCCGAGCACCGACGGACTCAAGGATCGTGCCGCCACGTCCCCTGCGTTGTTCAACAGATGCGTCTTGAATTGGTTCGGTGATTGGTCGGATAACGCGCTCTTCCAAGTTGGAAAAGAATTTACGAGCCGCGTAGATTTGGAAAGGCCATCCTGGAAGTGTCCGGACTTCTTCCCGTCCGTTTGTTCTTTGATACCGTCACAGCCATCGCACAGGGACGCAGTTATAAACGCTTGCGTTTACGTGCATCAAACTTTGCACAAAGCGAACACGAGATTGACGAAGAGAAGCGCGAGAACTATGGCGATAACTCCCCGTCATTATCTCGACTTTATCAATCATTTCGTTAAATTGTACCAAGAGAAGAGGAGCGACCTCGAGGAACAGCAATTGCATTTGAACGTTGGATTGAGTAAAATCGCTGAGACGGTCGAACAAGTCGAAGAGATGCAAAAGAGTTTGGCGGTCAAGTCGCAGGTAAGGGTTTTTATATTTTTTGTTTTTTATTTTTTACATTTTCATAGATCGATAGATTTATGCCGTATGTTTCGTTTCGACGTACGCGTTTGCTAATTGGTCGTTTAATGGACGTCGTTGACGATGTTCGTTCGTTTAAAAAGGAATTGCAAGCCAAGAACGAAGCCGCCAATGCCAAATTAAAACAGATGGTTAAGGATCAGCAAGAGGCAGAGAAGAAGAAAGTACAGAGCCAAGAAATCCAACAACAGTTGGCGATACAAACGGTTGCTATTAATCAAAAGAGAGACGATGTTATGGCCGATCTGGCACAAGTAGAACCGGCCGTTATCGATGCACAAAATGGTACGTACTTTTCCATCCATATCCACTTAATAAAAATCATTCTCTCATCAAATCATTTCTATTTATCAAAACGTAAATTTTTTTCTCTCTCTCTCTCTTTTTTCTTCTTTTTTTTTTCTCTCTCTATCATCGTCACTATATCATTTATCGTCGTTATTTTTTTTTTTACCTCTACATATTTTTTTTTTTTTTAACTGATTGTTATTATTACTATTATCATTTGCGTGCTTTACGCACGATCTCTCCTACGTTCGATCGATTCCGCATCGAATCTCTAGCCGTGAAGGGGATTAAACGTCAGCATCTCGTCGAAATCCGATCAATGGCGAATCCTCCGGCGATCGTAAAGCTAGCGTTAGAATCGATTTGTCTTTTACTCGAGGAAAATGCGGTAGATTGGAAACAAATTCGTACGGTTATAATGAAGGACAGCTTCATACCAACTATCGTCAACTTCAACACAGAAATGATCACGTAAGAGGTTCAACCTAAGGAACTGCTGAATGTACAACGCGCGCACGTGGAAGATTAATCCAAAAAAAAAAAAAAAAACACACACACACCAAAAAAAAAAAGAAAGAAGCCGTATTATAACCGCTTGATATATGTTCTGTTTCTTCACCATAATTTCCTTTGTTAATCATGATCACGCTTATCGATATACACGCAAATGGGGATCAAGTTTATGATACGAAAGATCTATACTTTTGGGCTCAGTCGGTCTCTCTCGATTTGCGTATGTATCGATATGATAATAATCATCTTGTCTTTTGTACATATAATTACGTGTTACATCTCGTACGTCCTAACTTTATTCGTAGGTCTGTCAAAATGGAAAAAAAAAAGAACAGAGTCGTGGTTTTTAATTGAGACGCTTCTCTCCTCCTCATCCTCATCCTCCTCGCCGCCACCCTCCAACCCCCTCAAACCACCCATCCACCCACATAATCTCGAATAACTTATCTAATGTGTCTATATACGTTTTCTCAGTACTCTCTCTCTCTCTCTCTCTCTCTTTATATATATAAAATTGTTTCGTGTTTTTCGTATAGCCGTGAAATCTATAAAGAAACAGCATTTGGTCGAGGTTCGCTCTATGGCGAATCCACCAGCTATTGTGAAGGTTGCATTGGAGTCTATCTGCTTGTTGCTCGGTGAAAATGCCAGTGACTGGAAATCTATACGCGCGGTCATCATGAGAGACAATTTTATCAATACAATTGTCTCTAATTTCAGTACCGAGGATATTACGTAAGCATGCTTCAATGTTTGTTACCTTCGCTAAAACGGTAAACTTCTAACGAGAATCAAATTTTGCTAACGCACAATGATCGTACATAATTGTTTTTTTTTTTTTTTTTTTTTTTACGTAACGCCAAATCGAATCGTGATTTGTTTTTCTCTTTTTCTTTTTCTTCTTTGTATACAGCGAGAGCGCGTTCCAATCGAATTTCCATAAGAGAAAACGCGAAACGGCAATACGTTTTTCTCGATAATTTTAATTTTACCTTTGTTCTTGTATACCTCAATTACGCCGAAACTGTTTTCGATCGATTAACAAACCAGTAATCCGACCAATCTCTGATGCAATAACAATACAACACACGTTATATCACGAATGTGCAGAAGTCTTTCTTTCATCTTGTGCTTGCACGCCAGCGATTTCCAAATATTAATTGTTACTAATCTAAAAGTTATATATATATATATATATACATATGTTTATAATGTTGAACTAACGCACAATGTTATTACATGTGATCGTCCGATTGATGGTGTAAATTTTATTGCTTTATGCCGGCTTGAAAGCCCGGTATTATATTTAATGGGATTATTTGTCTAGTGACGAGGTCAGAGAAAAGATGAAGAGTCGATACTTGAGCAATCCCGATTATAATTTTGAAAAAGTCAATCGGGCCAGTATGGCTTGCGGACCATTGGTAAAATGGGCTACAGCGCAGGTACAAATACAAACAATTGTCGAATTGTCTTTTAATACCGTCGATGTTAAACGATTTATACGATCGAATATGTGGGATGTTTCAGATCGAGTATGCCGATATGTTGAAACGAGTCGAACCTCTCAGGGAAGAATTGCATTCGTTGGAACGACAAGCGGAAACGAATAAATTGAAGGGAGAGGAAGTTAAGAATTTAATTGCCCAATTGGAACAAAGCATAGCGTCGTACAAGGAAGAATATGCCCAACTTATATCACAGGCGCAAGCCATTAAAGCCGATTTAGAGAGCGTACAAGCCAAGGTGGATCGATCGATCGCGCTATTGAAATCGTTGGTGATCGAGAGAGAACGATGGGAAGCGACCAGCGAAACGTTCAAGAGTCAAATGTCTACGATAATTGGTGACGTGTTATTGTCATCGGCTTTCCTAGCTTACGCCGGATATTTCGATCAACACGTAAGTGTTTATAAAGTCGTTTATAATCGATAGGACACATATATGCGTCGAATAAAACGATAACGTATACTTTCGCAGTATCGCCAAAATCTTTTCACGACCTGGTGCCAACACCTTCAACACGCGAATCTTCAATTCCGTCCTGACATCGCCAGGACGGAATATCTATCGAATCCGGACGAACGTTTGAGATGGCAAGCCAACGCATTGCCAACCGACGATCTTTGCACGGAGAACGCGATTATGTTGAAACGATTCAACAGATATCCCTTGATCATCGATCCCTCGGGACAAGCCACGGAATTTATAATGAACGAGTTTAAGGATCGTAAGATAACGAAAACTAGTTTCCTCGATGATTCCTTTAGGAAGAATTTGGAGAGCGCTTTGAGATTCGGCAATCCGTTGTTGGTACAAGACGTTGAAAATTACGATCCCATATTGAATCCTGTATTAAACAGAGAACTCAGGAGAACAGGTGGACGCGTTTTAATAACTCTAGGAGATCAGGATATCGATCTCTCGCCGTCCTTCGTAATATTCTTGTCGACTAGAGATCCCACGGTAGAATTCCCACCCGATATATGTTCTCGCGTTACCTTCGTCAACTTCACCGTCACAAGGAGCTCGTTGCAAAGCCAATGTCTCAATCAGGTTTTGAAAGCCGAACGTCCCGACATCGACGAAAAGAGATCCGACCTTTTGAAACTTCAAGGGGAATTCCATTTGAGATTGCGACAACTCGAGAAGTCGTTGTTGCAGGCGTTGAACGATGCCAAGGGTAAGATACTCGACGACGATTCCGTGATCACGACCCTCGAGACATTGAAACAGGAGGCCGCGGACATCAGTAAGAAGGTCGAGGAGACCGACAAGGTCATCGCTGAGATCGAGACTGTATCTCAGCAGTACATGCCGTTGTCTCAGGCCTGTTCAAATATGTATTTCACGATGGACAGTCTCAATCAAGTACACTTCCTCTATCAATATTCGTTGAAGATGTTCTTGGATATATTCACGTCCGTGTTATCGCAGAATCCAAGATTGATCAATATATCGGATTATACCCAAAGATTATCGGTTATAACGAGCGATCTGTTCTCCGTGTGTTACGAAAGAGTCGCACGGGGAATGTTGCATACCGACAGATTGACGTTCGCGTTGTTACTTTGCCGTATTCATTTGAAGGGTATTGCCAGCGAGTCGACATACGACAGCGAGTTCACGTTCTTTTTGCGAGGTAAGGAGGGCGTATTGAATATTCGCGCCCCTCCTGTACCATATTTGAGTTCGGAACAACAGGAGGCGATGATGCGTATAAGTATAAGACTTCCGGCCTTCAAAAAGCTTGCCGAGAAGATACAGGAGAACAACGGTGATTTCGCGGCATGGTTGCAATCCCCGACTCCGGAGACCTGCGTACCGAAACTATGGGAAGAGGAGAAGCCATTGTCGGCCATCGGTACGGCGATGCATCAATTGTTGATAATACAAGCGTTTAGGCCGGATCGCGTGATCGCGGCCGCATCTTTGGTCGTCATATCAGCCCTCGGGGAATCGTTCATGGCTGCCGCCGAAATAGAACTCGATTTTGCCTCGGTCGTCGAGAATCAATTGAAAGCAACTGTCCCAGCGTTACTTTGTTCCGTTCCTGGATTCGACGCATCGAGCAGGGTCGACGACCTTGCCGCGGAATTGGGCAAACAGATAGCCAGCATCGCCATCGGCTCTGCCGAGGGTTTCAATCAAGCCGACAGAGCCATAAACATGGCCGTGAAAGCCGGCAGATGGGTGATATTGAAAAACGTACACCTTGCGCCCCAATGGTTGGTTCAGCTCGAAAAGAAACTCCACAGTCTTCAGCCTCACGCAAGTTTCCGTTTGTTCTTAACCATGGAAATAAATCCCAAGGTGCCGGTGAATTTGTTGAGGGCCGGTAGAATATTCGTTTTCGAACCGCCACCCGGTATTAGGGCGAACTTGCTTCGAACGTTCAGCACGGTACCGGCGTCGCGTATGATGAAGGCACCCAACGAAAGGGCACGACTTTATTTCCTCCTTGCTTGGTTCCATGCCATCGTACAGGAACGTCTACGTTACGCTCCCTTGGGATGGGCTAAGCATTACGAATTCAACGAGAGCGATCTTAGAGTTGCCTGCGACACATTAGATACCTGGATTGAAACGACCGCCATGGGTAGAACGAATTTGCCACCTGAAAAAGTACCTTGGGACGCTTTGGTGACGTTACTGTCTCAATGTATTTACGGCGGTAAGATAGATAACGATTACGATCAACGACTACTGACCTCGTTTCTAAGGAAATTGTTTACTCCGCGTTCGTTCGAGGCCGATTTCGCTTTGGTCGCGAACGTTGACGGTGCACAGGGTAGCCCAAGACATATCACGATGCCAGACGGCACCAGACGAGATCATTTTCTCAAATGGATTGAATCATTGGCCGATCGACAGACCCCGTCTTGGCTTGGTTTACCCAACAACGCCGAAAAAGTACTTCTAACGACAAGGGGAACCGATCTAATATCGAAGTTACTCAAAATGCAACAATTGGAGGACGAGGACGAATTGGCGTACTCGAACGAGGAATCATTGGTAACACCGAGAGAGGCAGAAGCCGATGGCCGTCCATCCTGGATGAGAACCTTGCACAATTCGGCGTCGACGTGGTTGCAATTGTTGCCGAAGAATTTGCCGACGCTCAAAAGGACGGTTGAGAATATCAAGGATCCTCTTTACAGATATTTCGAAAGGGAGGTTAACAGCGGAGCTAAACTGTTGCAGGACGTTATTCATGATCTCGAGGATATTGTATTGATTTGTCAGGTATTACGTCTCAATTTTGCCATTGCCTAAAATCGATGGTAACTTTACGATAAAATTATGACGATTATGATTTATGTTTTATCGCGTTCTTTGTCGACAGGGCGAGAAGAAACAAACGAATTATCACAGAACGATGTTGTCCGAGCTAGTGAAAGGTATTTTACCAGGGGGTTGGAGAAGATATACCGTACCACGAGGTTGCACTGTGATACAATGGATAACCGATTTCAGTCATAGAGTATCCCAATTGCAAGAGGTTTCACGGCTGGTTTCGCAAGGCGGAGCCAAAGAGATCAAGGTATGTCAATTGTCTTTTCGTTCACTAAGTTCTAAGTTCGAACAATTTTAACATATATATATATATATTTCGTTTTCTTTTTTATCGACAGAGTTTCCCCGTTTGGCTCGGTGGTTTGTTAAATCCTGAAGCTTACATTACCGCGACGCGGCAATGCATCGCACAGGCCAATAGTTGGTCCTTGGAAGAATTGCAATTGGATGTAACGATCGGAGACGGTGATAACATAGCAACTGATGATTGTTCGTTCGCTGTGACCGGTCTTAAATTACAAGGAGCACAATGTAGAGATAATCAATTGTATCTAACTTCCACCATTATGACGGATTTGCCGGTTACGATGTTAAGGTGGATAAGATCCTCCACCGAGGAGGCTAGAAAAGGAAAATTATCCTTACCGGTATATCTAAATAGTACACGCACGGAATTACTTTTCACAGTTGATTTAAATATCGCCCCTAGTCAAGACCCTCACAGCTTTTACGAAAGGGGAGTGGCTGTGTTGACATCTACCGCTTTGAACTAATTCTCATTTGTATTATTCACTTTAGTTCGAATCGTATTTAGAAAGAAGAAAAAAAAGAAACACACAACTCTCTCTCTCTCTCTCTCTCTCTCTCGCCACTGCTATTCTAAGCGGCAACGATTATACAATTTATTTCAAGTTATATATATAGTTGTCTCAAAAGACAGAATAATAATAATAACAATAATAATAATAATAATAATAATAATAATACAAAAGCTTGTAACATTTTAATAATACTAATTATATGATAATATAAAATATGTAAATTCCACGAAGCCGTTGGATGTAACTTTAAACGTGCAAAAGGATATAAAACTAATTAATGCGCCTAGCGTTATTAAAGAAATAAAAACGAATTTATATATAAAAAAAAACAAAAAAAAAAAAACAAAAAAAAATGAAAGAAAGAAAGAAAACGAAAAAAAGGCAATGTTTTAACGAAAAGGTTGTAATATATATATATTTCGCTTCGTTTTTATATATACATTCTTTTTCTTCTTCTTTTTCTTTTTCTTCTTCTTCTTCTTTTGCTGCTTTGGGAAATCATTTGCTCTAACAAAGTTACATTATGTTGCTCGGATGTAATTAATAAAGTAACTATATAATATTTATATCGATAATTGAATGGTATATTTAAAGAAGTGTATATGTACATACACCCCACACACATACACACACGTACAGACACAATGAGATTGTATGTAGGGTATTTTTATTGAGCGTTGCAGCCGTTTTATTTTTTCTTTTTTTTTTCTCTAAATAAATAAACAATGATCGAATAATTAAGATATTATGATGAATCAATTTCGCAGCAATGGCCTATTTGTAAATTGAAATGCATAATTTTTCCTTCAACACCTTAGCTACTATATTTAATAGTTGTAAGATTTATTCTGTTAAAAAAAAAAATAAGAAAAGGAAAGAGTCATCAATATTTTAATAGAACTTTTTAAAAAAACACACACAAACGCGTATTCCTTTTAAAGTACGAATTGAATTGCTGCTGCACCACTTGAAAAGAATATCCTACCATTCATTAATAAGTCTCTATATTACCGCGACTCCATTTGCTTTATTTATTTATTATAATATAAGTGTCTCTTATTTAATGTTTAAAAATATTAAAGTGGGTTATGAATGTTGCAAGGTTCTTTTTTTTTTACTATTTTCGCAATCCTAGATATTTAATAAATTAATAATTAATTGTGAAATATTATACCGATTGTAAAGTTTTTATTTTGAAACATCCAATTTATATCCAATATATATATATATATATATATATATATTTTTTTTTTCATTTATTTATTTATTTATTTATTAGGAAGAGCAACAACACACACAACTAGAAAAATTATAAAAGAACATAAAAACTTTATTATGGTCCATTATGTCAGGTATAGCAGTTACATTTTTTTTAATGAAAAGCTGATAGATTATTTAATGATATACACCACTATAGAGGAGTTATGCACTTAGCGATGCAACTTCTACGCGTTTCTGTTCATTTTCTATTGAAAGTCTTGACTCGAAACGGAGGTCTCTCTCTCTCTCTCTATCTCTCTCTCTCTCTCTTTCCCTTTTACGAGTGTATATATCAATTTAATTACGATATGAATCTATATTAAATCGCTTCGATTTTAATCGATGGAGAGTTTTCTAAAAGGAAATATATAATACATGTTGAGTTGGACGGACTATACACTCGTAGACACAATTATATATATTTATATATATATATATATATAACAGGCTCTAAAAGATATATTTAATAAGTAGTTGGTTGGCCCGCATCCTAAATTAAATCATAATACGTTATATATATTTACAGTAACGAATGTCTCCTTAAAAAAAAAAAAAAAAGAAAAAAGAAAGAATGAACAGAAAAAGAAGTTTATTATATTACAAGAAGATATCGTTTGTACGAGAGCTCATCTAAAATGCCGATTAGTATGAAAGCAGCACGATCCAAAAAAAAAAAAAAAACTAAGTCGCGTCATCACGCGAAAATTAGTATTCTAAGTCCCGATCGTATTTTTTCTGCAAAAAAACGAAAACGAACGCGAGTACTCCACTAAAAAAGGTCCGAAGAAAGAAACTTGATGTATCTCTTTCTCTTTGAGTTTTTTATTTATTTATTTATTTTTTTCCCTTTCTTCGCTCATAGAAATAAAGACTAGAATGATAATCTTTACGTCCAAGGAGCCAGGCAGTAATTCTCGCTAATAAATCAATAATGATCCACTTTTGAACACACATTATATTCATATTTTACGAGCTTGATCGAACATAAAAACTATATTAGATCTTATTATTTTTTTTCTCTTTTTCCTTTTTTTTTCTTTTTTTTTTTTTTTTTTTAACCAACGATCGTCCAACGTAACTGAGACTGGAGGGGGTATAAGAACGCGCGATTCGTACGTTGATTCGTAAATTATTATTATTATTATTATTATTATTATTATTATTATTATCATCATTACTATTATTATTATGATTATTATTATTATTATTATTATTATTATTATTATTCGTAAAGAAAAATAAATACTACGAGGATTTAAAAACGAATGAATTTTATATAATCCCGAAAGGAGAAAGGATGCGGCGAACGTCGTGGATCTAATTTTACATGCAAGCTAATGTCACCCGGTATTTTCAACCGTAAAAAGAGTCATTCGTCTCGGAAAGAAAGTCGTCCAAAGGCAAAGTATGATTGCGATGGGAATGACGACGACGAGGGTGAAGAGAAGGAGGAGGAGGAGGAGGAGGAGGAGGAGGAGGAGGAGGAGGGTATAGCCATAAAGGCGAATAAAGCACGAACGAGGAAGGGGTCAAATAGGGTTATAGAAAAATTATGGTTTGGTGGGTGGATAGGGCCGGAGTTTATATCACAGAAACGGAATTTTCCATTTCGTCCGCAGTCTTCTTGTCTTCGCGATCATCATCGTCGACGTGTTCGTTTGGGACTAGAGAGACGTCCTTAGGAAGGACCAAGGAGTCTTGACCGATCGGCGCAGCGGCCTCGACTAGATTCTGAACGGACACCGCCGCGGTCGGTTCGTCGTGACAAAAGCTTCTACGTAGGGACTGTTGCGTTCTAGCCGTTCCCCTTCTGATGCTGCTTCGTAATAGATTGGCCACGTCGGCAGCCGTGAGATTCGTGCTACCGGACGAGTAGGACAGAGCAGAAGTATTGGCGTTGCCGACGTTGTTAAATCCACCTCCACCTCCACCTCCACCTCCACCTCCACCTCTGTCACGCGTCGTACCCCTCTCCAACGTGGAATGAGTACGTTCGAGGGTGATCGTCCTTCTATTACCGTCCAACGAATCGATCCTAGTCATTCTGTCGATCGTATTAGGCCTGTGTCTTTCTCCGACACCGACTACGGTCATTGATCTTCCGTTCCGATTTCCGGTTCTAACGTTGTTCGTAACCACCACGTCCGGCCTAGGCTCGTTGTTGTTAACGTGTATCGACACGTCACGAGCATGACCGTTCTGATTCATTTCTACCAAAACCGTGGCGTAATCCGGCGGGGGTGGCTGCAAAGCCGGCCTTTGCCTTATAGGCCCGCTACTTTCACCGAGAACGTTGGCGATACGTCTGACGCTCCTACGAAAACTTTGACGCAACATCTTGGCTATTCTCGCCCCGGTTGCAGTCGTGTAACTCGGCGGAGGCGTATATTTCGGTGGTGGATCCTCGAATGGTACGTCCGTTGTCGTCGGTAAAATACCGTTACCGTGGATGCTGGTACCGGTATCATGTCCTATTTGCGCGTGAGTATCCGCTGGGTCGTCGGTTTCGAGGGCAGGACGATAGAGCAACTGTATTCTCTGCAATATTACGAAGAATTTGTTTTAATAATCGTCATTTTTCCATCGAAAGTATATTTATATATTTTTTTTTTTACATTCATTTATTTTTATCTAATCTCTACGATAGAGAGAGAGAGAGAGAGAGAACTTACGCCGTTGCACTGATCGCAGTGACTTACGCTAACTTCCACTTGTTCGTTCTAACGTTAGCATTAACAAATAGATCATATGTTCGTTTTAAAAGAGACGTAAGGATATATACAAACGGATTTGAATAATATTACGCTTACGTCGAATATATCGGGTGGTCCATTGTTGAGATATCGGCAAGTTTGGATTATAGCCACAGCTGGGATCGTTAATATCGGAATCAATTGAATCGCCGCGCCCAATTGCCTCGCCCACACGGCCCAATAATCTCTGCTCGTTCGACGATAAGAGTATAGCTCTCGGAATCCGTTGTTTTTGAATACGGTGATACTGAGTACCTGTTTAACAAACAGAATTATAATTAGTTTTACGAAAACCCCGATGATCGATTGTTCGTTACAATTATAAACGGCCGACTTAACGGTGTATTTTAATCGACACTTATTAATATTGAATATGCGATGGTGCTCGATAACGAACCATTAAAGTAACAGGTAGAATGACGTTCCATGTGAAGGAGAGAAGTGGGCCAGCCCAATGTCTGAGACATCGTCCCGTAGGTGGAAACAATTCTGCAACGACGGCTTCGCCACTGTGTGGTCGTCCTCTTACAGCGAACACAGCACCGACTTGTACCAAGTACAAAACCATTATCCACCATGCCCCACCGACCGTATAGTCCAGATAATAAACAACGTAAATGCCCAACTATAATGGAAGAAAAATAATAAGGGGAGGAACACGCTAAAATAACAGTTGTGTCGGTACGATTATTCAATGGAAATTATCCGCATAAACGATCGTTTCTTCTCGAACGGACTACATATTTTCTTTCCTATTCCCTCTAAACATATGTATAAATATATATATATATACATAGATATGTAATGTATATATATATATATATATATATATATATATATATATATTTCTTATTTTTCTTTCTCGTTAGATAACCTATAGAATTACGACGATTTTATGCAACTAAAGACGGCATCGAATCACTCGTTTTTATATCCTTCACTTGAATCTCAAAAAACATAACGTCGTTCTTCGTATATCCTGAATATCTAGCCAAGGTTGTATGGGGTATGAACATGTACAAGCCAGACTCGTTATCCGGCTTATCCCTCGTCTCGTTTTTCTCGCGTCTAACGCTCTTCACGATCTTTCTTAGATCGTTCGCAGGATTTTCTTGATCCTTCAATATTACAGTCGCCCGAAGGATACATGGCCAATCCAACAATGGATCCCACTTTCCGTTTTCGACGTTGAGGCATCCTATCACGTGGCGATCCTTCCACTGGCCAATACCGTTTAGAAACAATTTCATTCTAAGCGTATAACCGTAATCCTTGTTCAAGAAAATCGGACTATAAATCGGACAATCCATTTCCTTAGCTTCGTTTATCTTCTCCTTGTATCTATCTATGCGCCATAAAAGACGGCCGTTAGTCGAGAACGGTTCGAGCTCTCTTAGACAACACTTGCATTCCCTATTGTTATCCTCAAAAGTATTTACTTTCGAGCTACTATCCTTTATGAGTTCCTCGACGTACTTCAAATTTTCTTTGGCCTGAAACCTAATAGCTTTAATGTCCTTTCGTTGCTCCGTAGTCGTGTGAAAAAGTTCACGTATATCCTTGTCGGTCGACACGACTCTATCCGAAAGTTCTTCGTACCTCTTAACCAAATCCTTCGAATCCTTACACCTCATCTCAAGCTCCAATTTCAAATCATGAATCCTCTTCAATTGTTCCTGCCAGATACCACTGACAAGTATACTCTCTTTCGCAACGAACGTCTTCAAATCGCTCAGATCCTTGGCCCAATCGTCGAACAATCTCTCGTGTTTCCTTTGCTCGTCGTCCAAGCCGGTTTGCAATAGTCGCAATTGTTCCGATATCTTTTGAAAGCTAACGCAGGTGCGTTGCTCCATCTTGTCGCAGCTCGATTCGAGAACGTTCAATCTTTGATCCAACGTTACGTTGTTACGACGCGTCTCCTCGATCGATTCGATCGTATTCAAACGCATCATGTCTAATGCCTCGTGTTTACGATGCAGTACGGTCAAGTTTTTCGACATTGTCTCCGACAAACGTTTACGTTCCTTCGAGGCTTCGTCGATGGCGCCACGCAACAACGTCAATATCGATAATACCTTTCCCTTCCATAAAGAATCGCCCTGGTCCATAGCCTTGTTGTACTCGCTTACGCATCTCTTCGATGATATTACCTTAGTGCACGATCTCTCGTGCGTACGCATGTTTCTTCTCGGCACGTAAACTCCACACTTGTTCGGGCATTCCTCTAATACGGCGCCGCAATGTTTAACGTGTTCCGGCAAATATCTTTCCTCCAAAAATTCGTTGCAAAAATAACACGGCACGCTCCGTCTTACGACCGTATGCGCATTGTTGTTCATATTGAATTATTTGATACACCAAATAAATAAATATATATATATATATACAACGATGATACCCGCCTTTAATACCGTTCGCGCTCGTGACACACCATCGAATTGGAACACGCAAGCAAGGAACTGATAAAAACTATCTGAGCAAACGAAAGATCGTCCGATATCGCCTGATAAAGATGCCTCGTTAAGTGTCTACACACGATGATATCGCCGTACGACGCACGAGTTATAACATTACGATTCGTTTCCCTACGTACAACTGATATCGCGCTTAAACGCTTTATATAGTTCATTTCTCGAAATAACTTCGGCCAAGTCATAACGATTATTTGTAATTTGTGTCTCATCGTGATGAGTAAAGATTAAAAAGAAAAAGAAAAAGAAAAAGAAAGAAAAAATTTCGGCTTATCTTTTGAAAACTATCTTTGAATTTGACGCACCTGTGTGTATCTTTTTCTTTCTTTCTTTCTTTTTTTTTTTTTCCCTCCTCCCCCTCCCCCCTATATAAAAAGATAAACAAATTAATCAATAGTATTGTATTATACCTCTGTTGCCATTGGTAAACCCAATATGTAAGCACAGGCGCAGCTAAAAAACGTGATAGTAGTCTCCCATAATTTCATCATCTTCGTATTTATAGCCATTATACCGGTTATCACACAGTGCCATATAGCGAGCTATAAAAGTTAAAGGATAAAAATGATGATGGAATGTATCTCTCCGTGCGTTATACGCGACGAACAAATGCAATCTTTAATCTACCTGCTGAGCTATTCCAAATAAAATTAAAATGAAGTAGAACAATACGGCCCAGAACGGTGAGACTTGTTCGGTACCTAGCAAAGCTAGAGTGGCAGGTACCAATTCGGTGGATAATCTCAATACTTGATATCCGGATTCGTTTGAGACATCTGCACCCGGCCGAGTAACTCGTTGACCAACCAAAAAGGACGCATGGGACATAAATCTTTCCGGTGTACTGGTGTACCAAGATGGTGCTGGTTGCTTGTCGAGCCTCATGAACGTGTATCCCGATATTCTCTCTAAATAGAAAATTAACGAAACGATATTAACTCCCCCGATATATATATATATATATATTTCATACATCGTATTAATAGTATTTATCAAAAGATAAATTTATCGACGTTTATTTACCGAACGAACTAGTCGTGTAAATGTATCCA
This sequence comes from Dolichovespula saxonica, assembly GCA_911387935.1. Taxonomy (NCBI): domain Eukaryota; kingdom Metazoa; phylum Arthropoda; class Insecta; order Hymenoptera; family Vespidae; genus Dolichovespula; species Dolichovespula saxonica. Next base: position 820,378 of record OU427011.1, read on the forward strand.
TGATGGCGGAGAATTTGTACACAGGTGTTCGCTAAAAAGGCAGCGAGAAGCAAAACAACGAAAGTCAACACCACGACAAGACTGGTGTCTCTTTGTAATAGATGTTTGTGCTTGTTATGCGCCGCTATCTAAAATGAGGATATTTTAAGATAAAAAAAAAAAAATATGTGTATATATATATATATACATATATCGTCAAAATCTTTATTTCGATGATCAATGGATTTTGATTTACCTGCATGGCAGCTGCTCCGAGCAAACCCCACGTAAGGAAAACCTCGGTGGAGGCGGCCACCCATGATTTACCGTTAATGAAAAATTCATTCCAAACAGTGGCAGGAAACAGCTGATGTATCGAACCAGGTGGTGTCAGCCCAAGTAATTTAGTACAGAGAATTAATGTACCAAACACAGGTACCAATGTAAAAACATATACCACCTTTCCGTAAGATCTCAGACCTGAAAGAAAAATATCGATCGAGAGTTTGAGAAAAAAAGAAAATAAAAACAAAAAGAAAAATTAACGAACGAGAATAACATCGTTGGCGTACCTTTACTTAACGATACGAATACGATCATCCAAACGACTGCCAAATTAAATGCCACTTGAAATTTCAACGTAACAACGCCGGGATCTGGTTCGTTCAGATGATGCCTTTGTAAAACAGCACCGCTGAAGTAATCCGGTACGGTCTCGTATAATTTATAGGTAGTACTACTATTGTGCGTAGGTCTACTGTCTTCTCGATACAAGAGAAACGGTTCTGCCCATCGATACTTATCTTGCTTCGTGATAAACGAATCCCTAGAGAGATAGAAATTGATAGAAAGAGAAAGTAATGACGATCTCGTTATTGAAAATCATCAAGAATTTTCTATTCCCTTTGTTCTTTTTTCTTTTTCTTATTTTATTTTGTATCTAAAGGAACCGTCGATGTACCTGAAGTATACGAACATCCAGGATACACCCACTATACTGTAAATTCCAATGAACGCTTGCGCTGTTAGCAAAGCTATCCCAACTCCTTGAAATAGAGGTGAGATCTTCCACATGTCTACGGACCCAGTCGCTAATCTTTGACCGAGACATACTTGAAGCGTTAATAATGGTATTCCAAGTACCAGGGATAATATCAGGAACTGTACTATAAAGTTGGCTAGAAGCAAAAGAAAATTTACGATTACGCGTATACACGCACACACACACACACACACACATTTATTTTTATCGATAACGACAATGGGATTTATCGAAGAAAGGAAGACACCGGAATGATCATTATCATCATCAACGAAAATCGATAACCATTTTCAAAGAGAGATACCCTTAAAGGAATGAAATGTAGCCTCTCCGCGGGAGGTACTTTGCTGATGTATGGTCAATTATAAAGTGAGAGAGAGAGAGAGAGAGAGAGAGAGAGAGGAAGACCTTTAATTATCCGTTAAAGTACTTCCCTCTTATTTATTCGACGCGGAATTTATTTACGATAAAACCTCCATTAATTAACCAACCCAAAACAATTTAAAAATGATCCCAACAAACTCCTACGTATTCCTACGTATATAATCGATCGATCACTCACCTCCGAATTGTATACTAAGAATAGCGAATCTACTGATGTTGAATAGGCCAAGCGTGCAACCAAGACAAGCCAAGGCCGGACTAAGAGCGTGAGGCCACCTTCCCAAAGGATTCTCATCTTCGTCGTCATCCTCACCCCTGTCTGCATCTCTGTCAACGCCCCTCTGTCTCTCGCATGTCCTGAAATTATATCACGAAAGTAACGTTTCACTCTTTTTATTTCCCTTCATTTTCTTTTTTTGTGCTTTTCTTTCTTCTTTTTTTTTTTTTTCTACCAATTTCAATCGTACAAATCGCGCGATAAGATTTAACCATCGAGAGGATGAATCGATTTCTAATAGAACTGGGTCGAAAGTAACATTATTGCGAACGCGTTACTTGGAGGCAAAATTTATGGCCGATCCTTATCATGGCGGTGGTAGTAGTGTTGGTACTTTATTCGCTTTTCTCTGTCGTGCCACATTCGAGAAAATCTATGAATGATAGAGAGCATAGAGAAAAGTAATGTATGTATATATATATATATATATATATATATATATATATATATATATATATATAAATAAATAAATAAAAATCTTATGGTTAATAATCTCTATCGTTTCGTCTTCAAAGAGACACACCTTGGATGTTCCATGCTTTATAATAACAATATATATATGTATATATAATATATAAGATAGACGATCGCAACGTTTGTACCGTTATGGAGGGAATAGAAAGGTAAAATAGAATATTGAGAGAGAGAGAGAGAGAGGTAATATAACTTCTCTTACTTTCTCGGTTCCACCTTAAAGCACAAACCGACCTTGTTTTGCATGAGAAACACGGAAATTCAGTCTTCGTGGTCTGCGTATATTACACGAGCTTCGTCGCGAACGCAACCTGACGTTTCCGACGATGATCATTGAATTATTCATTATGCGAATGATAATATTTGGCGAATGTCGAAGTAGATAACGATGACTTTGAGTAAAAGGAACAAAAAGAAAGAAAGAAAAACGGGAAAACAAAAGGAGAAAGCGATAAAAAGGAAGAAGAAAAGAAAACAACGAACGAGAAAGGGAAACGACAGACAAATATTTCCCGACGAAACGATAGATCCGACGAATGGAACAACAAAAAAAAAAAAAGAAAATAAAAAGGAAAAGAAAAAAAAAACACGTCGCAAGTATATAAAAACGTTTTCTTTTTAATGAACCAAAGGCGAATACACAATAGATCAACGATCTAAACATTCTTTTTCTTTTTTTTTGTCACGCCGATCACGCGACTCTTCGTTAATTTTTATCACGCTTATTCTCTCGTTATAAATCCTATATAACGAACGAAGTACAAGCGATTATAAACTTTATATGCACCGTGGGAATAGTTATTTCATACGATAAAGATTAATGTACCTTGTCTCTCTTTTTACTTTTTCTTTTTTTTTTTTTTATTATTCGTTTATTACTTGTCGTTTTCTTTCTCATAACGATGAAAATGTCGAAACGCCGTGACACTGAAAAGTGTTTCTCTTCAAATGTCACGTAGAGAAGTTAGTAGATACGTAATTATTACTTTCGCGCTCGCGTGACGCAATTAATACGTCCCTATGTATCGTTGATTCGTGTTATTTTTGATTAGGCCGACGTTTATATACTCACAAAGAAAAGTGTATTTTATCGATCGTCCGACTTCTTTTTTTTTTTTTTTTTTTTTTTTTTTTTTTTAATTAAGCTTTACGACGACATCAAAACAATACTTGAAGATCAATCCTTCCAAAGATCTTCATTTTCAAATTCTCAAAATATCGCAGGACAAACCTGGAGTAAGTAATTTTTATCGATTAATCGATAAACTAGAGCCGCCACCCCTAATCCACCATCGGCAGCCCCATCTACACACCTAATCTCACTTAGCGATTAGAAACACGCGAGTCTTTCGTGGTCACTCCCTATCGTTGATCTATATCGTTAAATCCTGATTACAAAAATATAAAAAAAAAAAGATAGAGAGAGAGAGAGAGAGAGAATGTTTCTTCTCTGGAAATCATAAAATCTATTTTTTTATCGCAAAGCAACAAATTAGGAATATTTAGACGAATAGACGACGATATATCCATAACCACGTTTAAGATTTTACATTTAATCAAAACCTGGGAATCGTGGGATATTTCGTTTTTGCAATTTGTTCTCTCCGTGACACGGTAAAAACGGAAATGCTAATAACGTATTGCCGCTTTTATTGTACAACATTACACCGATGAAATATCTCGTTCTTTATGCATTATCATCGATAATTTTACACGATTGTTTACCGGTCTATCGTGACTTTTACTTGCTTCGAGATTCGAGCCAATGTTGATGAACGAAACAAAAACAAAATAAGAACAAGAATAAGAAGAAAAAAAGAAAAAGAACAACCCAGAATGATCTCGATAACGTATCGATTCCCGAAACGATAATTTAGAAGTAACGATTGGTTTCGTTTAAAATCATTTGGACGATTCTCTTAGGATTTCATAGGATGATGCAAAAAAGAAAAAGAAGGAAGAAGAAGAAGCAAATAAAGCTATGAGCCAGCCACAGTCCCGTGACGCTGACCGAACACACACAACGTGTGTTCCCTCGATCGATGATGCGTTCATTACGAAAAGATTTCATCCGGAAAAGAAGTCGCGGACTCATGCATTCGAACAATAAGAACCCTCTCCCTCTCTCTCTCTCTCTCTACCCCTCTTCCCTTCTCCCCCTCGTCTGCATATATTATTTCGAGCAGCTACATAACTTACATACGTATCGATATAATTTCTCTTCGTTCCGTTCGCGATACTATTATTCGCCATTGTGTTACCATCACTTCAAGTCGATACTTATCACCAAAGAAATCACGACAAATTTATTCTCCTCCACGCTTGAAAAATATTGCCAAACGTTTCTCTCCTTTTTTCTTTCTTTTCTTTTTTTTTTTTTTTTTTGTATGGTTTTAAAAGTTCTTTTCCTTTCAAGGTATAAATTTTAGTACGTCAAGTCTGACATTGTTTCTATTTTAATTTATATCGACACGTTATTCGATTATACAAATTTCTTTCAGGTGAATTTAAATAAAAAAATATATTTGTATATATATATATATATATATATATATATATATATATGTTTAGGGATTGTAAATGGAGTTACACCACTTTCAAAATATACGGTCCAAACATAAATCTTGATTTACGATCTTGTACGTTCGAACGCTCATTCAATCCAAGGATCGATCCTTCCGAAGGACAACTTACAAAGTTTAGGCGATGTAATAACTATATGTATATATATTTATATTATATATATATATATATATATATATATATATATGTATACATTTCTTTAGATGCCTCTCTAAATTCTAAAGGAGTCAATCGAACGAAACGATCGTCTTACGTTCACGTTCTCCGCGATTACCAGATCCGGCAACCTTGATCCGCATATCGTGAATACCCTATACGGACTTCTTTCTCTCAAACCCAACTAACCAAAGACAGCTGATATTCTCGAGAATAATACTATTCGATCATAAAATTAATACTTAGTACAAATTATTGAAACTGTTGAATGAGTTTTTCTTTTTCGAGCGTACGATATTCGATCAATATTCTCGATTCATATCGAGGATAATTCTCATCGAGATTTTCATCGAGAACGTTATTAGAATTAACGATCGAAACGGGAATATATATCCTTAGATTTATCGCGTAAATGAATTATTCAGGAATCGTGCTTTTTTTTCTTTTTTTTTTTTATGTAATCCTTAGCATTTATAAATCAAAAGGAAACGATTAATTCCTCATCGTCGACTTCTTCCTCAAAAGATAAAAGAAGACGTATTCGGTATACGTCAGATAGTAGTAACGATACCAAAACTGATCGCACATAAATATAATCAATTGCGTGGATGTGTGCTCTTTGGGTTAAGGTCGAAACAAATATTCCACGACGTTCCTACGGCTCATAATTCTTTTTATCGTCATATTACCAACGTATATTTACTTATTTGCATATCAAAGCGCGTCTACATTCTTTCGTATTCGTCGTTGTCATCGTCGTCGCTCGAAGAACATTGCAAGCCCGAGTTAGAAATATAAACAGGATATTCTGGATGTTCGCGTATAACTTGCCGTATTTTCTTTTTCTTGTTCTCCCCCCGCCTCCACCCCCTTCATTTTCTTTCCTTAATTATCACGTTTCTTTCTTCAAACGAACAAAGTTTCTTCGAATTAAAGGAACTACGTTCGACGTTCGCGTTACGTACGTACGATCGAACTGCTATTACATAGAAATAAGACCGAAGAATATTAACTTGAGAGAGAGAGAGAGAGAGAGAGAGAGAGAGAGAGAGAGAGAGAGAGAGAGTATAATATTTTTTTCGTCAAAAAAATATTATAAACTTTCTTCGAGAATTTTTAATATATATATGTGAGTGTGTGTACATGCATACGTTAATCGATAGGATCTTTAAGATAGCGAGGAAAAAAAATAATATCGTTTGATATTCCCCGTTAATAAATTATACCTTATACGATGTCTACGTTGACTGCAATAAAAGTACTGCTGACAGATCACAGGATCGTGGTTCATTCTTAACACATGTCACGACGTATTTGATGTCAACGACCCCGTTGTCTACTCGCGATCTCTTCTATCGATCCTTTTCTTACTATCCCTTCTCATAGATATCTTCTCTCGAAACTTACGTTTCTTTTTTTCTTTTTTTCTTTTTTTTTTAAGCTCTCATCGTAGATGAAAACCGAACGGGACGGGACGGGGATATGGTAGGACGGGCACGTTCGAGAATAACAGTTCCTTTTTTTCCTTTGGTCGTTCCACGAGGTCGATTTTAACGAGACAGACACGAGAGACAAGAGATGACAACAATCGAATTTCGAAATCGTTTTGCTCGTTTCCTCCGAGTTATACTTTCGAAACGTAGTCTCTTTCTTCTGTCTCACTTTTGCAGCTTCGCTTGTCTTCTTCTCCCAGTCCTCTATTGTCTTTTCGAATACGAGGCAACCAGCAGCACATGTCGGTTCATTGTTACACCCACACCCATATCGCCGTTCGTTCGGTCTTTTTATTTCGCGCACGCACTTTTTTTACCCCCTCCCTTTTTTCTTTTTTTCCTCCCCCCCCTCTCTCTCTCTCTCTCTCTTTATATTTCTCTCTGCACGTAATTTTTTTCTTGACAGAAAATACCAACAAACTCGCGTTCCACTCTCTCGTGATGTTCGATAGAAACTGAAGGACTCTCTTACTCTCCCGACGTAAATGTAAACAAGAAAATCGTTAAGTGCGACACGGAATAATCAGAATAATCACCGGTCATGTGATATTTTTGACACGCATACACACGCATCTTGTACGAATGTGAGAGAGAGAGAGAGAGAGAGCGCGCGCGCGCGTTACTCACAACAGACGTTAATTGTAGCCTTAACGAACGCGAATGAAATAACGAAGAGAACGACGATCGATCATAATTCACGTTATTCCTCCCAAAAAAAAAAAAAAAAAGAAAAAGAGAGGGAGAGAGAGAGAGAGGAAAAAAAAATAGATGAATCGTTCCTTTTTTTTATTTCTTTTGCGATTAAAAAAGAAAAACAAAAAGATAAAAGTCCGATATCGAATTATCTTTTTACGAAATGTCGGCTCTTCCCAGTTTTCTTATCTGTTATTAAACGTATTTAAAGTCGCGCGAAACGCGTCGAATTTCTTCTTCTCGTTTAGGATTTTAACGTAACGAATGGTGGTTCAGAAAGCACGTGGCGTCCCGGTCCGATCGATGTCGCGATCGATTTTGCGGTCGACTCGACTCGAGACGACGACGACGACGACGATCTGTGGTGTGTGGCAAGCGAACCCGAGTAAAACCAGACGGCCAACCAATGAAGAAACTTCGCTATTTGAGATATATATCTCTCCTAGTAGTATATATATATTCGTCTATCCGACTCCGTTTAAGTGTGCGAGTACGTACGTACGTTTGTATGCATGTATGCATGCATGCATGCATGCATACATGCACGTATATGGTATATATGTACGTATATATGTACGTATGTATGTATGTTGCTCTAGGCTCGATCCTTGGAAATATTCCTTCCTCGCTTATTAGACCCGTCACGAGAACGTCACACACACACACACACACACGAACACAAACACAGACACGCGCGCACGCACACCTCGCACTTAATTCTTCTGCAATGCAGGACTCTAAAATTAACCCCCACCCCACTTTCCTTTTCCTCCGGAGGGGATGATAGTTATCACCGCTCCGATTTCCTTTCACAATTTCAAATAAGAAATTTCTCTTATTCTTCTTTTTCTTCTTTTTCTTCTTCTTCTTCTTCGTGACTCGCGGATACCGTCGTTCCTTTCTTCGATTCGCGTCGAACGTCGAGAAACTTGTATTGTATCAATCGCAATGAAATACGTCCTGCGGTCGTATGTACGAACATAAGCGCATCTCCTCCCCAAACCTGTTCGTTTTTATATAAAGTATTTATATATCTTTACTGTGTCAAGATCAGCGGGAACAGGACGAAGAGATGTACGTAAAAAAGGTGTATATATATATATATATATATATATATATATATATATATATATATATATATATACACACACACACACACACACACACACACACACACACGTGTTCCTCCTATATACACGCAATTCTCTTCTTTATCGCACGCCTCTACTACGCGCATTTCGTATATATAGTAGACGCATATTACGAGTCAAACAAACAAACAAACAAACAAACAAATAATTCTTGAACAAAATTCGATGGGAAAACCTTCGCCTAAAATGTCATCCAAGATTCACGCATCCTCTTTACGCCTTCTTCGCTTCATTTGTGTAACTCGTTCTCTTCGTAACCGAACCGTAGGCGATTTCGAAATCGATCTTTTTTTTCATCTCCTTTTTTTTGTTTTTTTTTTTTTTTTTTTTTTTATCGAAAAGTATCCACGTGCGATACCATATATCCTATCTGCACGTAACAACGAAGAGAGAAAGAGAGAGAGAGAGAGAGAGAGAGAACCTTCGAGAGTTGGCTCGATGAAGGTCTTGGCAACGTCAAAGTGAAGGGTTCTTCTCCGTACGTTTTAATGTCAAACTCTGTCTCAGATCTCTCTCTCTCTTATTTTTTTTTTTTTTTCTTCTAACCGTGACAATTTTTTTTTCCTTCGCCTTTATCGTCGTTTTCTTTTGTCCTCCTCCTTTTTTCTTTTTTTTTTTTTTTATGTGTCAAAGAACCTCCCGCAAGAAACGCTTCCCCGTTTAACCCCCTGACGAACAGAACCGTACGCGATTTTTTGATCCTCGTGAAAAACACCTCCGACCACGATGAGTTGTGTTCGAGCGAACCTTGAAGACTCCCGATCGTTGATGCCAGCCACGGCTTGGTATACCGTGTATTCCTCTCTCCCTCTCTCCCTCCCTCCCTCCCTCCCTGTCCTTGTCTCTCTTTGTCTCTCTTTTCCCTCTCTTCCTCTTTCTCTATCTACCTTTACAATCTACATCGCATAGCGTATACCCATCGTGTATATGAACGTTCATACATAACTGTACACATCGCGCTACATCACGCGATTCAAGTACATTTCGATTCGAACACGTGCGTTATCACGTGTGTCGGTGTGTGATAATTTTTATAAAAAAAAAAAAAAAAAACGAAAGACCAAAAAAGAAAAGGAAGAAGAAAAGAAAATATTCGTAAACTCGACGACCGTTCAACTCGATACTCGTAGAAATTTATTGTTCGATCTTGGCCTCCACTATTTCTTTTCTCTTTTTCTTTTTCCTTTTTTTTTTTTTTTAAGACTATAAATCGATTAAATTTCATTAATGACGACCAAACAAAGATAATTATCTTCTTTATCTTTTATATGTATATATATATATATTATAATAAATTCAACGAATGTATAATATAAGAAGAAAAAAAAGAAGATATTAGGAGAAAGGATAATTACTTTGGATTAAATTAAATATAATAAACGCATTAAGAAAATTGATAATAAATTCTATACGAGGAATTTCTTTAGAAAGGGTTTCTCGTTTTAAATCTGATAAAATAGTCTCTCTCTCTTTCTCTCTATTCGGCAAATTAGTTGACTCATCGTGACTTTGCAATATTACGAATAGTCATTTCTCTGTTCTAGAATATAATCCGTCGTTTAGGAAGAAGACAAGGTAACTCGGATTGCTCATGATACTGAAAAAGTATATTTGAAGGTTGCATTTAATTGATCGTTTCTCGCGTTGACCATGCGTTACTATATCGATCACGAACGTATGCGCATATATTATTAAAGTAATTATAAAAATAGTACAAGATCAGGACGAATTTTCAAAATAATTGGATTTATCGCTTATTTGGAATTTCATCGATCTACGTAATGATATCCACGGAATTATTACAAAAAAAAAAAGAAAAAAATATATATATATATATTTATATCGAATGAATCACACAAAACTGAAAATGCGAATATCATGGCTGTTTCTCCGAATAAAAATATACATTTCAGTATAGAGGTAAATCAAGGTAAATTTAAAAACGTTTTACATTCTTGCAGCTGTGATCACTGAAAAAGAAAATATATATATTATATATTATACAGCTGATATAGATATCGAACGTAAGAAAATTCTTAAATAATATCTTTTGTAGAATCTTTCCTTGGAGCTCGATCTCGTGCCATATAGTGAACAAAAAAAAATATATATATATATAGAGAGAAATATATATATATATAGAGAGAAAAATCGAAGGCAAGCAAGAAACAGAAAAGAAAAAGAAAAAGGAGAGAGAAAAAAAAAAGAGAACCACGTAATGTTTTATTCAAAGTCATGACTAAGAAAGGATATTTAAGGGTTGCGAATTCGTGTCGGCGGTCACGTTTGCTAGCTCACCGAAAAAAAAAATGGAAATAGATACGTCGTTGTTAAATATCATAAAGATTTTTCAATTCGAGGAACATTTAAAAAGCTATTTCTTACGTCCTTTTTCTCGGGTACGTACGTGCGAACGTCACGTATCATCGTACCGGTTTTCTCTCGATGACATCCGTTTATGCTTGCGTTAACGGACACTCATTGTGTTTTCCAACTGTAAGAAATAATGGTAGCCTAATACTTAACGTTCGATTATAAAAATAAAAGTCTACGCTGAAAGTCTTTTAGCGATTAGTCATCCGTATGATTACGAAAACTATTTAATCAAATGAAGCTGCAGATAAATATTTCATCTTTAAAATTTTTGTTCGGATGTTTTGTTTTTTATTTTTATCCGATCCACAGATTGATTGTTCTCGAAGCAATCTATTAAAAAAGAAAGAAAGAAAGAAAGAAAGAAAGAAGAAGGGAAAGATGTTAAAAAACTTTTTCAATAAAATCCATAAAATTACGTGCCGATCTTTCGATTATAAAGCGTATTAAAAATTAGTATCGATGCTGTCTAATATTAAAGAAACTAATACGAATATAATTGTCGACAATAGTCGAGAGAAAATAAATAAATAAATATATAAGTATATAGACGATGTTCGATCTGCGACGACTCGGCTCCTACTGACGCGATATACGAAACTATAATTGTATTTGATACGAAGTACGGAGAAGGGAGAAAAACAAAACAGAAAACGGGGTCATGGTTCCCCTTTGCTAGGATTTCCGTAAGACGTTTGTTTATCTCTTAATATTCTATTCTCTATTTCACGTTCGAATATATACCTCTCCTTAAGTCACCGATAATCATGAACTACGCCGAGTAAATTGCAATTTCTATCTCTCTCTCTCTCTCTCTCTCTCTCTCTCTCTCTCTCTTTTTCTCTCTTGAAATACACCAGTCGAAGTGGAAAACAAATATTTGATACTTTGGTATCGTGAAATTTGATTAACAACTTTTTCAAAGATACCGTTCGATCGAGCTATGAATTCTCAAAGACAAGGAGAGAGAGAGAGAGAGAGAGAGAGAGAGAGAGAGAGAATTTCTCTTTTTGAAACTCTCCAAAGAGATTAAAATAAATATTGTTCTCGAAGAAATTTAATGAAATAAACGTTTTAGAATCACTCTCTTTCCCTCTCTTTCTATCTATCTCTTGTTAATTTTCAAAGAATTGATTTAAAAAAATTTTTTTTCTCATTTAAACCACCGATGTTCGGTGCAGCAGTACTGCAGCTAACGTATCAGGATAGCAGACAGAAGCTGGAGGCGAACGAGGTTTGCCGCCTGATGCAACCAATGCACCGGTGTGCAAGTGCATCGCTAACTTTATTTATAGACTCTCTCTCTCTCTCTCTCTCTCTCTCTCTCTCTCTCTCTCTCTCTCTCTCTCTCTTTCTCTCTCTGGCCGCGCGCGCGACTCGCTGCTCGATTCCCTTTGTGCCCGAAAGCCATAACCCCGGTACGAGCGAAGAAATAAAAGAGGAGAGTTTTTTCATTTTATTTTATTTATTTTTTTTTTTTTCGGCACTAACCAACCGTATCGATCGACGAGCTAATTGTATATTTTCTTTTTGTTTTTTTGTTTTTTCTTTCATCGAGAGAAGGAAGCTACGAACGAGGGAAACACGGAAACGCATACCTTTTTACGTATCGATTTCGAATCGAAGAAATTTTCGTTCGAAAATAATATTTTTCTTTTTTTTTTTTTTTAGAGAAAGGAAAAACTGTAAACGTTTAAAAAATGTTATCCCGACTCTCTTCGATTGCGGTAATGAAAAAAAAAAAAAGAAAAGAAATAATAATAATAATGATGATGATGATGATGATGGAAAAAAAGTATGTTAATCGCGAGAGAAGAGAGAATAAATATAATTATAACAAACCGAGTAGTGCCTTCTCAAGGATGTGAAGAAGTACCGTAGAGATATCGTCCTACGAAATCGCTTGCTCTCCGTGATGACGGATAACGAACTGTCAACGGTAAGCCAAAGGAATCCGTTATGCACCAACAACATTCGCCAGACACGAGAGTCCAACCAAGTTATTATAATACGAAGGTCATAATTTAAATTTAAAATTTAAACTCGTCTCTTTTTGTTTTTTCATTCGTTCCTTTCTCTCTCTCTCTCTCTCTCTCTCTCTCTCTCTCTCTCTCTCTCTCTCTCTCTCTCTCTCTCTCTCTCTCGTCTAATTTCCTCGCCCTCGAGAATTGTCGTCCAAAATGTTTCCCGTAACGTGTAATCACTCATCGTCATTTAAAATCAAGCCAAGATCAAACTATCGGCGTCCTTGTTTTTCTATCACATGACGACAAATCATCGATAGATCTCTTTGATGACTCTCGTAACGCTTAGATAAAAATTGTTCGCTCGTTGATACGTCGTCCACCCTTAAGCACGTATTCTACGTCGATTATACCGTGTAATTTTCATTTTACTACGTGTACGTAAGAGAGTAAGAAGAAATCCGAGTGAGCGTGGCCGAAGGTGACGACGACACGATGATCATTTGATGTTATTGTTTCTGAATCGTCAGCACGTATTATTGCAAACCGTGATAACAATGTTACGTTAACGAGCGAGAACGAAAGAGAGAGAGAGAGAGAGAGAGAGAGAGAGAGAGATGCCTATATACGTAATTCATGTAACACGATAATTATATGAGAATGAACGTAAACGCGAGTCAAACGTGAAATCGATTTCGAAGACTAATAAGAATTACATAATTCGTCCATCGGATATAAAATTAAGAAACTAATACGAATAAGAAATCTGTTCGAACGCGTTTAACGTTGACCTCGTTAAATATCGGAAATAATAATCGTCGTGTCGAATAAACGAGTTTTGTACTATTCGATTTAAACGAAACTCTTTTCTTTTTTAACTTTTCGAATCGAACGAAGTCACGTACGTGTCAATATCTATTGCCCGGTAAAAGTGATTATGGCAGAGACTACAGATAATACGTAATAGTGAGTTACACGTTGGCCGAACGAGGAAGAAGTTGAGTTGCTTCTACTCGAGAAGACTAATTAAAGAAAGGGGACGGTGGAAGGGAGGGGAACGGAAGGAGGGAGGGAGGGAGGGAGGAAGGGAGGGAAGGTTCATTCGCATGATATATGTACCTAACTATCTACACATCAGGTATATTCCGATCGGTTCCACGACCTGTTCTCTCGCATTTCTACCAACCACGAGAAATATCCTCGTCATGAGGTTGCAATAGAAATAATAAATCAACTTTAGCTATCCGGTAAATGGAGCTGAAAACCGCGATAGGCATACCCAGTTGATACTTGATATATATATATATATATATATATATATATATATATATATATATATATATATTCGATCATTGGATCACAGTGGTAACATTAACACCTTCTATGAAATCGAAAGCTATCCCCGATCGAAATGTCCGATCTTATTTAATAAAATTAAAAAAAAAAGAGTTTGTAAATAAAAAGAAAAAGGGAAAAGAAAAAAAACAAGAATGGCCATAAGTAAAATTAGAAAAAGAACTGGTAAACACCGGTAAAACGTAGCAAAGAGCACGCTATATTTATCAGTGAGGTATTAATACGTCATGGTCTATAAACGACCGGTAAGGCGTGTTAAAAAAGAAAAAAAAAAACACAAAAAAGGAGCGAGAGAGAGAGAGAGAGAGGGAGAGAGAGAGAAGTGTATATCATCTTCGCGTCATAGATTAACGAACTATTAATGAAATTATACTGAAGATATAAAGATATCCGGTGTCTTTGTAATTTTCTTTTGACACGCCTTTAACGCAATTAAAAAAAAAAAAAAAAAAAGAAAGAAAGAAAAGAAAAAGGAGAGAAAGAGAATCTCGGGACGACAAGCTCTGTTATTATTTAACACCGTTACCGATGATAATTTATGGAGGTTGGTCCGTGTCCGTACGGTTTCTGGATAGATTCATATTCGAAAGAGTGAAAAGATATACGTGGAGGAGGAGGAGAAGGAAGGGTAAGGGGATTGGGGATATTGTTACACAATAGGAGGACGCACGTTCTCTTCTATCCGCGAAAGGATAATAATTATTCGCTCGAGCGAACGAGACAATCGGTACAACACGATCTCGTACTTGCAAATTATGGACGTTAATTACGATCGATGCTAGACGACTCGTGACTTTGTTTTAACTTACAGCACGAGAGTAACCGATGTTTTTTTTCTCTCGTATTTTTTTTTTCTTTTTTTTTTTTTTTTTTTTTAACAAAATCACCTCTTCCTACAAAAAAAAAAAAAAAAAAATATTGCGATAGGATCGATGATTTTTTTTTTTTCTTTCTTTCTCTTTATGCCAAACATTCGTACAGACGATAAATTTAATTTTATAGTAATTTTTGTGGCAACACGAAGGCGTTCCAGCGCGTGCTAACTTTCGTACCATTTCGTTTTTCGTAAGAGAATTTGCGTAGGAATCTCGTGGAGTCATCGATCGACCTTGAGAATAATTCCAATGTGAAAATCACGTAGGAACGAGAGAAGGTCAGACTTTGAATTAGCAAAATCCGTTTCCGGTTCGACGTCGAAGAGAAAAGAAGAAAAAAAAAGAAGATGAAGATGAAGAAAAATTATGTTAATAGGATATCAAAGTGTTATGTATGTGTATATATATATATATATCCTTTGCTGTTATATAATCTATATTTAATTATCGTTATCAACGTGGAAGAAAATTGAACGAGAAATAATCTACATTGTATGTTTATCGAAAAAGATTAGAACGATTAGAAACCGAAGCTTGTTTTGTTTCTTCGGTTCGTTCTAATTTCGCGACGAAAGAGTTTCTACTTTCCATCGGTATTGAAAATGTTTATTTATGAAGGACTACGTTAACGCGTCCGTTTCGCGTACTCGTTAGTTGAGAATTAGTTTTCTCTCTCTCTCTCTCTCTCTCTCTCTCTCTATACGAGAAAAGAAAAAAAAGAGAGAGAGAGAAACGCATATGCATAAGCGATAATAAGATAAAGCTTCGTAATGATTACGGTCTCATTAAATTCTCTTCGATACGCTCAAAATCGATTAACGAGTGAGCGTTAAAAATTTTCTATTAGCGAACGGAACTTATAAAAGAAAGAAAAAATAAATAAATAAATAAATAAATTTGTGCTGAGAAAGATTACGATAAAGATTTACAATAATTAAAGAGAAACAAGAAAATATATATCATAAAACAATCGTCGCTTTCCTACGAGATATACACGATTTCGATGTGAACGCGCCGTTCGTATAACAATAAATGCTAAATTATGTAAAAAAGATGTGCCAAGTATTATATCACCGTCCTGGAAGGCGCGATGTCATTCATACAATTTTAACGGTACACTCCTGATTATATACTCGCGAGGCAAGCCTCTTAATAGGATTTACGGACGCGGAAAGCACTGCTATTCTCCCTCTCTCTCTCTCCACCTACCTCTGCCTTTGCCGTTCTCTCTCTCTCTCTTTCTTTTCAGTATCGCGATCTTGATTTAATTCTCTCTTTTATACTCTCGCCCCTCCGCACGCGAAGAGACATCGAGGTCTGAATTTACATCGGTGACTCTCCGTCGTGGTTGTATTACGAACGAGTTTTTGCAACGTTCAAAAGTATCTCTTCTTTATTCTTTTTTTTTATTTTTATTTTTTTTTTCTTTTTATTTATTGTTTTAATCTTTTTTTCCTTTCTTCCTTTCCCCCTTCTTTCTCTCTTCGTTCGTCAAGATATTATCTTCGTAATTGCGATCGCAAGGTGAAAATGAATTGGCGTGGAAAAAAGGGGAAACAAAAATGGAAAGGAAATGAAAAGAAAAATTAATGACAGACGAAATAGTTAAAGGTCGTAGAAAATTATATTATCTCGCTCTCTCTCTCTCTCTCTTTCTTTATCTTCGTCTGATATAACCAAACCGGTCATGAGTTAACTCATGTTATATCGAGAATCATGCGTAGAAAGGTGAACCAAAGCCATGCACTTTGACTAATCTAAACGAAATTGAGAGAGATAGAAAGAAAGAGAGAGATTCTGTTGCACGTAAATATATTTTCAATTTCAACGGAAAATATCACTCTTTTCTCTGTTGAAATTCCCATGGTATAAGTTAAGTCACACCGTATGACTTTGATGTATTAGAATGAAAAATTCGATTGAGACAGGAGATCGTGGAAAAGACACTTTCTACCTGAAAATTAACGTCTAGAAAGATTTCACGGATCATTCGATACGGTAGATGAATGTAACAAATTGGCGAATAAGTTGCAAGGGAAAGATGTATGTATGTAATAATAATAATAATAATAATAATAATAAAATAAAAAAAGAAACAGGATGAAGATATTTGAAATGATTGTGTTAGGCAATAATAACGAGATTTTAACGACTTTGTGAAGTATTAAAGTAGAAAATGATTATCCAATTAAATTTTTATATTCATACACACGTTGTTCGTCCTTGAACGGGATTCATTCTCGAGACTTAATTTGACTTTAAGATATGCATAAAAAAAAAAAAAGAAAAAAAAAAAAAAAAACAGAAAAATATAATAGTTTTATAAGCCAAGCGAAATAATATAAGGGGGACAAAATGGGATCGGAGGGGAAGGGGGAAAAAGATTTGTTGTTGGTTTTGCCGTTTGTCGCGTTAGAGAAGCAATTGACGTACTACACTACCTGCCGTATAACCGGCTTTAACACAGTCTACCATCAAAGGCGATGCAGCAGCTGCCGTTTCTGCTGCTTCCATTCCGGAGAGAGAATCCTGAAGAGTCAACTCTGAAATTCATCGTTCAAGAGAGAGAGAAAGAAAGAGAAAAAAAAAAAGAAGAGAGAGAGAGAGAGAGAGAGAGAAGCGCAGGTAGAAGAAAATCCTTAAGTGAAAATTTCTAACGAAAGCGTTAGAAGACAAATGTGGAAATACTTTTCCTTTCTCGTACGTTTCACGTATTCTCTATAACTTATAATAATACGAATTAATAATATAACTAATTAAGTATAACTTACTAATAACGATAACGATCGTATTAAAATTTCTTCTCAATAATAATTGTAAAACGAAAATAGAGAGAGAGAGAGAGAGAGAGAGAGAGAGAGAGAGAGAATAATTTTCACGGGTCGACGACTTAGAAATAATAATTTCTGGGGTAAACGTCGAAATGTCAGTTATGTACGAATTTGAATTGGGACGAACGAACGCGAATAATCCTATCCGTCCGAGTTCCTTAATTTGGCTCGTAACATTGCCTACTTTCCGAGACGTTTAGTTGTTAAAACTGGGTTTACGAATATGTTCTCGACATGTTCTCGATGCGTGGGCGGAGATTAGACGGATACATAGAGATATATTCCATGATGTATCTTCGAAAATATGTTTCGTGGATAAGAAACGGTGGAGAATCATCGACTCTTCTTAGAATTCTACGTACCTACGACTGGTGATGCAATGAAATGGATTAAAAATTTAATTGATGAAAGTTCAATGCGATGGGATCGTTTAAAGTGTACGATTTATTTGTTCTTTCCATTTTTCTTTTTGTCGACTACTTTAGCCTGTGTACGTTCGAATTAGTAAAAAAAAAAAGAAGAAGAAGAAGAAGAAGATTAAATGAGTCAACATCCTTCTTTACGTCAAAGCCAAAGTCCGAGATTATTTTGATTTATTCTCGAAAGTTATAAAAACGTTTAGAACGGTTATTTTTAGCGAGAAACGTGCTTCTTCTTTTATTTTCTTTTTTTTTTTTTTTTTCTTCTTTTTGACGTTCTCGTATGCGTCAGCTAAACTCGACAAAAATGAGATTTGACGAAGGAACACCCCCCCCATAAAAAGGTATTTTATCGTTATCATCGTGCGTTGTATCTAAGTAAGTTTTTCCTGGAGTTTCCGTCGAGAGAAACTTAGCCGTGATTCGAAAAAGAAATTTGGAAAAATTCTTGGCGAAAGTCTCACGAAGGAGACAGCAAACTAGGGAACGAGCGAGACAAGAAGAAGGCGTAGAACCGGTTATTCGCCTGAGAGAGAACCTTACAGACCACCGACGTTACCGATTCCTTTTCGTATATAATATATATATATATATATATATATATATATATATATATATATATATATATATCTATATATATATTTGTATATAACGTATATATGTACATATAAATATATATACCTAAACCTACTATGATAAACGATCTATCCTACGAGTGAATCGTTTTACAATTGAAAATGGTTCGCTCCTTGAAAATTTCCATTGTTCACTCGGGAAAGAATTCACGAACCGTACGATCGTATATATCTAAATTTACATAAGGGTATCCATTGCTTATCATTCCAAAAAGTATGAACCGTGAAAGATTTTGTTTGGTTGCTCGTTCGTTCGTTCGTTCGTTCGTTCGTTCGAGAGAGAGAGAGAGAGAGAAAGAAAAGAAAGAAATTTTTATGAACCATCGCGGAAAAAAAGATCGATCAATTCGTACAAAATTTTTATCGTCCATTCGTATCGTTCGCAAAGAAAGAAAGAATAAAAGAAAAAGAAAATTTGTATTCTAAATCTTGTCCGAGGTTTATAAACGATTAATCTCGATTATGAAATTATATCAATCGAAACGATCGATAATTATACCGACAAATCTCTATGATCGAACGTTCTCTTAATCGTGGATTACAACATTCCATACTCGAGGGATTAAAATTATAGCGTTGTTTCTTTCTTTCCTTCCTTCCTTCCTTCCTTCTTTCTTTCTTTCTGGACAGTTTCGTAGCACGGCCTACACACACTTCACCTGGGAAATAATCAATAAGAAACGTTACCACCGCGGTCAGGCGTGTATAAGCACCGCCCCAACGTGACCGTCGAGTTCGTCGCTTGGCTACACAAAGCGTGTCCACAAATATCTAAAAAGGAAGGATCGAACATTTTTCCTTTTCGTCTTATCGTTTTTCATCTTTTCGTTTCTCCTTTTTTTTATTTTTTTTACTTAGAAAAATTGATCGAAGCGCGATCGAAATCGTTTCATTTAAAACAATGGTGAAAAATTAAAAGCGTGTCCTCTTTTTTTTTTTTTGTTGTTAAATCGTTCCACGAAACGCTTCGATATTTCCGATACTTTCTCGTTTGGAACGGACGAACGCAGATATTCGAGAAAACGAATGAGCTGATTCACGTTCGTTTGAATCGGTTAATACTCGTTGCGAACGTTTACGAGGAGGCGCGTCCGTCCATTTTTCCGGAGATCGTTGAAGAATTTCCGATTAGATAAGAAAATAAGAAAGACAGAAAGAAAGATTGAATATAAGACGAACAAGATTGAATAGGTGTGTTAGAAAAGAGGTAAATGCAATCGTGTGTAAAGATCGTATTGAATTCTTGCTTTTAGAAAGACGTTGAAACGAAACGAAACGAAACGAAACGAAACGATAAATGAAAAAGAAAAGTGAAGTAAAGAAATAAGAAAAGTGGTCAAGGTTTTCTACGTTTTCCGAACTAAAAATCGAACACGATCTCTCTCTCTCTCTCTCTCTCTCTCTTCCACTCGTATTTTCGTTCTTTTAACGGAGCGAAGTATTGGAAATCCTTGAAAACAAAAATCTGTACTATTTTTCGTAGAACCGAAAGATCTAATTATCGAGTTCGCGTTCTAAAACGGTAAAGCTCGTTACTACTTTGACACGAAATATTGCGTAACGGTTAAACAATCCCAATGGGTAGAATAAGAATGGAACAAAAGCAGCATTGAGGATGGAAAATGCGTGTTGTGTTGCCTAAGAGAAACGATTAGACGGCCGAAGTGAATGATGAAGTTCTTTGGAGGAAAGAGAAAGAAAATAAAAGGAAAGGAAAAATAAAAAAGAAACGAACTACCACGAGAAGATCTCTCTTGGCAAATTGGGTGAGGATTTAGTTGAGTGGGAATGCGTGAACGTATGAAATAAAAAAAAGAAGAAATAATAAAAAAAAAAAAGGAACGAAAAGAAAACCGAATAAGCTAGGAGCTGTTGTGCGTGTGGTAAGTGCAGTGACCTCAAACGAGCATCTCTCTCTCTCTCTTCCTCACACACGCACACACACACACACACACACACACATTGATCGCACGTAGTAGTGAGTCCGGTGGGCAGCCGGTGCGCGCCCGCCATTGGCAAGAGTCATCGTCTGGAGGTTGACATACGAGCAGCACTCTCCGTGGCTGAAGCGCGTGAGAATTTGAAGAAGGGGAAAAGTTGAAGATAGAGAGAAGAAAGAGAGAGAGAGAGAGAGAGAGAGAGAGAGAGAGAACAAAGGCACGTTCATTGTCTTACATAAAAAGTGACACCAACACCACCAACGCTCGTCCAAACCACCCCACTCGTCTCTCCCTTTTCCTTCCTCCTCTCTCTCTCTCTCCACCCCCGTCCTTTCCAATCCCCGACCCCCTCTCCGTCTATACGCATATATGCGTCCCATCTCTCTTCTTATATTATCTTCTTTATTCGACGTCTACTCCGCTACGCAACTTCTCAACGCGGTTGGTTATAGAACATCGGCGTCGATGACCGGACTTAACACACAACGATGATGTACCGTTAAAGGTAACTCTACGTTGTGTATGGTACCTGGTAACGCTGACCCGATGCTATGAAAGTAACCACTGACCCAAAAACACGTGGGACTCATTGTTCTTCTTGGGAACACCACTCTTCCTCTGACCCCTACAATCCGATTTAGTTTTATCGTTCGACCTAAGGGAAATATCGGCATGAACCGAAAGTTACTCGGGGGTTGGATAGAAATAAAATATGAAAGATTAAAAAGGTGAATAAAACGATCCTTCTGTTAACTCGTTTTCATCGATCTCTTATATACATACATATTATATATATATATTCCGTTATTTATTATTAAAATATTTCTACCTCGAAACTTTCGTACACCTTCGCGTTCGAATCTTTTGATATAGCGAACGAATCTCTCTCCCCTCATTAATTTATTCTTCTACTTCTCTTGGCAATGATAGATGAGATGCCAGGATAGACGATAATATCGATAATTTATTAAAACGACTATAAATTTCAATAATTTCATCGAGGAATATAAGAAAAATATACTTGTGTTGTTCCTTTTTTAATTCTTTTCTTTTCTTTTCTTTTTTTTTTCTACGGAGAATATCACATTCACGGTGACAAATCGAGAACGTCAAGTGGAAAATAAATAACGCTTTAGTGTCAATAACGTTCAACGTACGTACGTACGTACGTATGTAACTCGTACTGATATATATGTTACTCTTTAACATTACCTAATAACGACGAGAGTAAATTCATGCGGTTTGTAATTGAACAAATTCACGAGATCCTCGCGAGATCCTCGCTAACGAGTGAAATCACGAAGAGCTCAACGAAGACTAATCAACGGGAGGACGAAAGACGATGTGGAGTCCGTCTTAGAGAGAGAGAGAGAGAGAGAGAAAGAGAAAAAGCGAAACGTCCTTTCGTCCCAAAGATCGCACATTCCATTTAAGCAGAAAGAAAAAAAAAAAGAAGTATGTAAATGGAATGTTAGATCGATTTAACATTTTAAAAACTCTTAAGTCACGATAGTCTCGTGTCTCATTTATTTCGATGATATATAATCGAATTATCAGAACAACCTTGTCGTCATCTATCGATCGATTTTCCTCCAGGAGCAAGGTTAATGATTATGCAACAGGTGTAAGATAGATAGAACGGTACATCTACGGGCAAAACGATTTCTGTAAACGATCGAGGATCGTCGACACGTACGTGAAATCGATCGATCGATCGATCGATCGGGACGCCAAGTACGCGCCTCTAAGTTTCTCAGGATTTTCTGAAGAAAGGAAATAAATAAAAAAAAAAAAGAAAACGAGAGAAGAAACATACCAATGGCATAGTTCTCTATGAATAAATTCAAAGAAAATTCTTACGGCGATTATCGATACTGAAAATGCACAACGAAGGAACGAGGTTGAGAAGCGAGAGAATGAGAACAAGCTGCAAGTAATGTTGGAAGAATGTAAACGTGTTTATACAATTGGTTCACAGGTAATAACTCTCTACGTATGTACAGCATACACACACACACACACACACACACGATATATATATAAGTACATAGAGTTGCTTACTGCAACGATCGATCGATCGTTCGTTCGTTCGTTCGTACGTTCGTTCTTTCGATTTCTTGCGTACACCTTTGAAATATGATATATAAAAACAAATAAAGAAATTGACGGGACCTTTTCGTAATCCTTTCTCCGACGACGAATAAGGGTCCGATAGGATTGCAACGAGCTCTGTATAAAGTTAATCAATTATTTCTAAGACAATGGAGGAGTTGGTGAGCCTCTACACGCAAGACATATTGGTATTATAAGAGGAAGAAGAGAAAAACAAAAAGAAAAATGAAAGAGAAAAAGATATTCGTCCGTTCTTTCAAATGATCCAACTATTTTTCTTTATTTTTTTCTTCTTCTCAAAAATAATGAAATATCCTGAAAAATTAGATAGACGTCGAAGGATGCCATTCGAATAAAAAAAAAAAAAAAAAAAAAAAGAAAAAGAAAGAAACACAGAAAAGAAAAAAAATTCTATATCAATTTATTCGGCATTTTCACTTCTGTAAAGACTTTTGAAAAAGCGCACGAAGAACTTTCAACGCTGACTAAATATGTTTCTCCTTCGCTTTCACGCGCATTGTTTGCCTGTGAATTATGAATTATTGCATCAGACTCTAAGGATCATCATCATCGGTGCGTGCGCGAGCGCGCGTTAAACGAAAATACTTTACGTTCCAAATCCTTCAAGGGGGGGGGGGGATTCCATTCGTTTTCGCGTTAAATTTTCATGGCCGAATTGTGAATTAAGCGAATAAAAAATTAAATCGAATCGAATCGAATAGGAATTCCTTTCAAGTTCCGAACGATTGGAAAATTTGATCCGAACGAAGCGCGGCTTCGGAAGCGGATTGTGTTTATTGGAAAGACGTCGCGGTTGAAAACGAAAAAGTTATTTAAAAAAAGAAAAAAAAAAAAAACAAAATATCTTCGAAAGGAGTTTCTTAACGCCCTGCCCAGTGGGTGTATCGGACGATTACGCAAAAAAAGGAGGAGGCAATGCTTGCGAGCAGTGTCAAGCTTGGATGAACAGGCGGTTACAATCAACTCGTTAACTTGATTTTCGCTTCCGGCAAATACGGCAATAAAGGTGAGGCTCCGGAAAGTTAAGAAAGATGACAAAAGGAGGCAAACGAATTCTTTCAGGGCAAAATGACGAACGAACGAAGAAAAAGAATTGATGTACAATCGATCCTACGATCGGAACATCTTACATAATTACAAAGCCACATATACTCGTCCGTAGAGAGACATTCAACGATAAACTAACGTTTCGTAGAATCGATTCCATTTGGGATTCAAATGTTCGAAGCTTTCAATCGAGAAAAAGAAGGAAAACTTTGAAAAAAAAAAAATCTATTCGATCCGCGATATATCATCGTACACGTTCGGTGATCGGAAATTAATTCTAAAAAAAAAAAAAAAAAAAAGCTAACGTTTGACGTTAGTACGAGTATCTTCCTATTCGATGATACCGAACGAAGGAATTCTCGCACGTACGCGACTTCGCATGACACACGGAGAGAAGGAGAGGGCGAACTCTCCTATCCGCCCACGTTTATAGAAGGATCACTCGCGAGAGTTGATTTCTATACTCGATAGGAACGTAGAAGGAGTAGGCCTTGTTCGACGAAGGCCTTGGCTTATTTTCTAAGTAGACACGTTTCTACCGTTACTGATAAAAATTATAACGTAAGTTAGAGGGTATAGTTGATGAACAATTAAATAAATAAAAAATAAATAAATAAATAAATAAATAAACGAGAGATGAATATATGAAATAATGAAATACCTCCTGGAGGCAGCGCGTTGCGGGCTGGTCGCCGTGCTGGCTGGTGAACCGTTGGAAGAGCTGGAACAGGTCGTGGTTCCTGAGGAGCCGGTTGCGTCGCTTCCTGTAGTAGTAGATGCAACGCTGCTCTGTCCCGAAGAAGTAGTGTCTCTTACGGCGTTCGAGGCACACCTGGATCTCGCCGAAGGCGTCGCGACGCTGGTAGGAGCGTTCGAGGTGGTAGTATTAGTTACGGCGCCGCCGTGTTGTCGTCCTGGTCGTCGCGACGTCGCGACGTTCCCACCACCACCACCACCACCACCACCACCACCACCACCACCAACACCACCACCAGCACCACCAGCACCACCACCACCAACACCACCAACACCACCAACAACAACAACAATACCACTACCGTTGGTAGAATTCGTATTGGCAACAACAACGTTGCTCGCGTTGTTCCGAACAGCTGGTGCACTCGATGGCCTCAAATGATGACCCGAAGTCCCATTAGTTTGAGCGGCCAAAATATCAGGTGCTATCAGCGCTATGTCAGGCAACGAATTTGGCGCCGAAACGATCGCCGTTCTCCTATTGGCCGGTTCAACGTTCCTCTGTCTATGATCGAGCGTTCCTTCTGGCAATCGCAAATGACGTAGCCGCCTCATGGAGGCGCGTACCCAAGAATTCGTAACGCGATTGTTACCCCCGTTGTTGTTGTTGTTGTTGTTGTTGTTGTTTGATTCAAGCTCGTTGCTCGAATCGAAATGCAATTCCGTATCGATGTCATCGTCGTTATTCGCACCTCCAACGTATATACCGTTGTTGCTAACGTTGTTATTACTGTTATTATTGTTGTTGTTGTTGTTGTTGTTGTTGTTGGTAATTTGACGATCGACGGTGTCCGATCGAGAATGATTATCTACTAAGGACTTTCCCGTCGACGACACGGTGACGGACATCGCGGCACTGCGACTCGCTTCCTCGAGCCGATCCTCGTTGTCGCGCCTGCGCTCCGTCTTCTTCTCGTTCACCGGGGACGCGGCGTTCCTCCCCACCAACTCGAAGCGCTCATTGGCCGGTGAACCCGCGCCGTGGCCGGACGTCTCCGACGCCCGCAGGCTTTCCACTTCCTCCAACCACGACCAATCGACTTCCGAACACTCCGAGCAAGCCTCCTCCGATCTGATCGTTGACTCTTCATCCGGTCTTTTCCTATCGGGAAGACAAATTATACCTTTTAGTTTTGTTGTTCCTTTCTTCTTCTTTTTTTTTTTTTTTTTTTTTTTTTCTATCCATCTCATTCCCGATTGGAATATATCGTATTGGTTCGGTCGATCCATAGATCCCTATTTTATCAACCACTTGCTAAACGATTAAATTGCAAATTCTCATTTCGTTATTATCGTAATGACCGATAATTATTTATATCCTCGCGCGCTCTATTATATTTCGATACGAATAATACCATCGAATACGAGCGGGTACGATCCGAAGATAAAAAAAAAAAAAAAAGAAGAAAGAAGGGGAGAAGAGAATCGGTGAAAGATTTGCAAAATAACGATCGATCGATCGATCATCCGCGTGACAACGATCAACGAGTGCGCTCCGAAAGAAAAGATCGAGAAAGTCGATACGGACGGCACCGACGATTATCGACCTCGAACGCTACGACGACGACGACGACGACGACGATGATGATGATGATGATGATGATGATGATATCTCGAGCGTGAAAAGAAAAGGGAATAAGCGTCCTTTTCGGAGGTTTTACTTCGGGGGTGTGGGGTGGGAGGAAGGGATGAAGAGATGATAAATAATAAAAGAGGGCTCCCCCTTTGTTCTTAGGAGCGTGGCTAAAGCGCACGTGCCACAGTTCGGGGTACACCCCGCGGTGTTCTCCATGCGGGATCCACGCTTCTCGGGCACGAGCCCGGGCTAACACAACTTCCGGTTAAACGGAATGCCACGGAGGGAGAGGACGATAGAAAGTGTTCGCGATCCCCGTGGGTCTTTTAACGACACGTATCCGTTGTTCTTCCTTCTTCTTTTTCTTTTTTTTTTTTTTTGTTTTTTCCACCGTGACCAACGCGATTCCTTATAACTTTTCTTTGTCTTTCTTTCTTTCTTTTCTTTTTTTTTTTTTTTTTTTTTTTGTTATTTCTTTTTCAATTATTCAAACGAACTAATTGACCCTCGTGCTCGACGTCGAAAATGTTTAAATGTCGACAAATGCCCGAACGATCGTCTCGTACGTTGTCTATTCTCGTTGTATCATTTATAAATTTCAATAATTTCATTCGATCGTAATATAATTATATATATGTAGATACACACACGTAGATTCGGTTGAATTTAAAGATAGAAAAATTATATATATATATTACGTGATCGATGTGTTACAACAGTAGGCATTTCAACGTTATAATAGACAATGAATAATGTAATAGAGATTGAGAATGAGGCGTACTTGAATATTTAACGTGAATAATGTTTTTTTCTTTCTTTCTTTCTTTTTTTTTGTTTCAAATCGATTTGACGATCTAGATAGACGCGACTGTTAATGTAAATAAAACCGTTAGACGAATATATAAGCGCCTCCGTTTCCTGTGTTGTAACATATATACATATATGCGTATGTATGACCATTAAACATAAGACCAGTCATGCCAGAGAGAATCTCTCTCTCTCTCTCTCTCTCTCTCTCTCTCTTTATTTTATTTTATTTTCCTTATCACGAGAGAACAGCCTACCCTCTTTGATAACTCGTTCTAGTTCGAGACTACGCCCGCAGCTGCCGAACGAACACGTCAGACAAACCAAACACTCTTTTATTTGATTCTGACATTTGAAGTGAACCGACGTTTAATACGTTTGATCGTCGTTATTAGACCCTACCGATTATCTAAATACATACGATGATCTACTTAAACGGTGGATGCACTATACAAAAGAGAGAGAGAGAAAAAAAAAAAGAGAATTCGATTCGAATTTAATAGATCGTCAAAGTACATTTTATAAGCGAACGATTTGTTTTTTTTTTATTTTCGTTTGGAAACTTTGATGGCAAAAAGAAAAACAAAAACGTATTTTAACGTCCACCAAGTAAATATCATCTACGACGAAAATAATCCTTCTCTTGTTCTTTCTTTTTATTTAACAAAGAACGTAATCTATATCAAAAAAAAAACAAAAGAAAAAGAAAAGAAAATATCAAGATTATACCAACAAAAGTGTCACAATGGATTCAGTGCAATAGGCGACACGAAAGTTAGAATTTTCCGCTTTCATGAATCATACGTAATAGATTCTCGAGAGTGTCTCAAACGATACGAACGCCAATCGAATTTATTGCTTCGATTCTATTCCAGAAATTATTCTTATTTATTTTATATATATATTTTTTTTTTTTTCTTTTTTTTTCTTCTTTCTATTGAAATTATTTTTTACAGGCCAGATGATCATAGTTACGTACGAAGGCTCGCCTGTGGAGGGTAGCAGAACGATTTGAAATAGTTTGCACGGTCGTTAAGTCGTGCCTTGGTAAATACTTCCGGCACAAAATTATACTTTTCAGTCAACGTACTCGTCTATCTCGTGCATGAAAATATACATATATATATATATATATATTCCTACGTTTTAGCACAAAAAAATATCCTTATCGAGCATAGTCGTACACAAATAAATATATTGTGAATAATCTTCTTCTTCTTTTTTTTTTTTATTTATCGTTTAAAAAAAGAAAAAAAGAAAGGAACAAGACAAATCCTTACCCGGTGATGAAGGCAACAGGTTCGCAGGACTGATTGGACTCTTCCAAGCTGAAAGATCTATTGACTCTGGCAGAGTCCTTGGAACCATGTCCCTTCGTCCCTTCCGCCCAAGATTTACGATGAGCCAAGCTCTGGAAGGATCTCCTTTTCGTATCACGTAGGAAAACACTCTCGTCTTGGATACGTCTTTTACATTTGTCACGTATCTCAAGATCGACAAAATCAACGTAACAGGAATTTGCTATCGTACGAGACGAAGACGATACTTCGTAAATAGACGATTCGAATGCCGGATTATCAAGTTGTATGTCCTCGCCGTAACCATCGCTATTTCTTCTACGACGTTTATCTAACGAGGACGATTCGTTTCTCTCGATGAGAGGTATTATCGCGGAGGACGATATAGATCTATTGGAGCCAGCTACGTCGTCTTGATTGCTTTCGCTATGGTCCTCGTTATCCTCGTGTTCGGCAAGGAAATCAAAAGCACTGTTTATCTCCTGCGCCTCGAACGTTTCCTCCTCCGAAAACGAGGAGGAGCCAATTATTTCTGACCCAGCATGATCGACTATGTCCCGATGATTGTCCTGTATGATCCCCGAACAAGTTCGTCTAATAACCGGTTCGAGGTTCCTCGTTATGTCACGTATCCTCTTTATAGTATCCGACGAGACAACGTCGATTCGTTTCCGGATTGGTACAACCTGATCGTGGCCCAAGGTAACCAAGACATCACCGTTGTCGCTATCGTTCTGAACTTGCTCCTGTTTCACGGTCAGGGACAGCTTCTGTTCCAACTTTGGCGGACATACATCCAGTAGATGTTCCTGTTCCTCTGGCGTTGGATCGGTCAGTGAAACTCTCGGCACACATACGTCATTTCCAAGATCGATCAGATCGCAATCCTCCGACGCCATTTTTCTAATATTACCACCTGCAACATAACGACAGATCGTTAGATCATCGGGATGATCCGACAAATATCTCGTCGTCATTATTCCCGAGCTTCAACTTTTTTTTTCCATTTATTTATTTATTTATTTATTTATTTACATTCCAATCGAGAAAAATTACACCAGGAATCATCTCCTCGATGATTATTTTTCCTCGTTCAGAATCATTCGATATAATCGGAATAGATCGGCTCACCTAATTTTCTTAGAAATCTAAAGGTAATGTCGAGAAACGATAGATCATTTGAGCCCGATGGAAACATCATCTTTTTTTTTTTTTTTTCTTAATGTCCGATACGACCGAACTCCGAACGATATCTGCGATCATAATCGTATAATAACTGCGAACATAACTTGTCGGAACATCCTTCTAACAGTTTTTCGCGTCGTTAGGAACGATTATGAACAGAGCGTTAATCGGCCGATTTGCTAATAGCGATTGTTCGTTCGAAGTTAACGAATGATTCGCCAATGAATCTTCATTATCGTGATTCGCAAAACGCTTTGGATATTAGAAACGCGTCGAATATTTGATCCAAGTTGTTAGGAGGCGATAGATAAGGGAAAGGTTTTAATAAATCATGAAAAATAAATTAAAAAAAAAAAAAAGAAAAAAGAAAGAAAGTAAAAACACGTCCAGTGCATTCGTTTTATCTTGGTAACATCCTAAGGTATGCTCCCACGCCTTGAGAATGCACTTACGTTGCACGGGATTGCTCTTCCTAGTGCTCTCCTTCTTCCTTATCCGGGGTACACTTTGAGTTCATGAATCCCAACGACGTTGTGCTTTTTCGCACGTCCTCTTTCGTGTCATCCTACGAGGATAATAATAATAAAAAAAAAAAAAAAAAGAGAGAAAGAAAAGGAAAAGAAAAAGAAAAAGGACCGGAATTTATCTATAAATCATTCTATTCCATTTTCTTTCCTGTCTATTGTGTAGGGTGTGTAAGATAGAAAGAAAAACAGAAAAATAAAAACGAAAAATATTAAGCGATAGAATTTTCGTGATATCGACACAATCTTGATTCCCCTTTTTTTCTCGTATGGACATAACAAAAAAATATTTACGTAATAATTCGTATATAATATCGCTATGAGAGTATATTAATTCATCATAAACCGATGAATCTCACCTGGTATAACAACGACGTAATTTTATTTATTTTTTTTTTTTTCGTCCCTCTCGTCATCAATTCGGTTTATAGAAACGATAGATATATCTGAATAAAATTCTATTCGAAGAAAGCTGGGCAAGTAAAAATGAAAAAATATATATACGTATATGAAGACCCTCCAACATAATCTTTCAACGAGTTCAATCGTATCGAGTTCTACGGACGACGTGAGTCATTCATCAAGCGGTTTATTTGTCCAACCACTGAAGAGAACGACATGAAACGTACGGTCGATCTTTCTCTCCTCGAATAATTTTGTCAACGACTGACTCTGTTTGAAAGAGAGAGAAAGTAGTACATTGCATACTTGCATATATCTGAAGAACGAGATTAAAACAAAACAAAACAAAACAAAAAAGAGAGAAAGAGAAGAAGGAGTTTGAAAGAACAATAAACCTAAAACACTTATTATTCTTTTCGATAGTAAAACGTAGTCAATAAAACTTATTTGTATTCTAACGGGATAACGCGACATAAGAAATCGTCCTTGGATCAATAAACGCGCGCACAAAGGATACGAAAAAAATGATTTATGTATAAGTATAGTTTTTGTCGATCTACCGATCGATAAGATACTTAACGAAATTCGAAATTCGATAGTAGATATTAAGCGATTAAAAAATTACACGCACGCACAAAATGGGAAAAAAAGAGAGAGAGAGAGTGTGTGTGTGTGTGTGTGTGTATAATATATCGAACGTAAGGATAACAACAGGTTGTAACCAGACAGTATCGTATGTCAAGATCGTAGTGATCGATTTCTTCGATGGATCGTTGTGTACGGTGCTTTAAATTCAAATATGCGAAGTGCGGGTGGTGTGGTCCCGCATCACAAACAAAGAGACTCCAAAGTAATCCCTTTGTTTCATTCTGAAAGTGCGACATTATTTGTTCTCTCTCTCATCTATCTATCTATCTATCTATTTCTTTCTCTCACTCTTTGATCTATGTCAATATGTGATATTAATCACCATCATCTAACATCATCGCACAAGTATAAAACGTAAACGTTTGTTTTTTTTTTTTCTGTCTTTTATTTATTTTTTTTTTTTTTTTTTATATTCTAATCGTACCAAGATACATCTCTACAAAAAGAAAAGAAGAGCAAGGCGCATTAATTAAATGGTTTTTACAAACTTTTCGTTCAGTTCCAATGAAATTTTTTATAAAAGATTATTTGTGATTCTTCGGTAAACATTTTATATATATATATATATATATATATATATATATATATATATAAAATTATTACTACATTTACTATATTCACATAAATCAAAGATGTTTATATCCTATCGAGGATAAACAAGCGTGTTTATTTACGAAATAATAACGCAAAAAAAAAAAGAAAGGGAAAATGAAACGACTATGTGTTTCGATAGAAAACACCTTCTCTCTGACCGATCATAGATACGTCATATACCATAAATAAATCTCCATAGTCTCTCTCTCTCTCTTTTATACGGCTAAGCTTTTACGGTTCTCCTCCGTCGACTACCGAATAAATATTTATCTTTACTTTTCTGTCCATGGCACCATACTCGAAGATAGATCTTTCAAAGTGGTTAATTCAATTTTAACTTATAACGGGAAAAACTAATAAATATCGATAATATAAAACAGCTGATCGTTCGAACATAAATATTATATCTGCTTACAAAAAAAATTCTCTTTCTTTTCTTTTTTATCTTTTATAAGTAAAAAAAAAAAAAAAAAAAAAACAAGTAAATTTACTCATTAATATTTTATTACTGTCTCGATGAAAGCTTCGAAATTTCTTTCTAACGGAACGACCGGAAACTATAATAGTAATAAAAAAAAAAAAAAAAAGAGAGAGAGAGAAAAGAAATTCTCATCCCCATTTTAACGGTTAGGTTCATAATAAATCCAAATGACCTCATAGAAATAATAATAGTAAATGTCGTAATCGATTAAAGGTTTTGCGTTTTATGCTCGAAAGGTAACGAGTAACCGGACCTTTTTCAACGGGCAACACAACTCGACATAGCACGTTCATGAATCATGTTGACCGGACAACGCCTCAAAAAAATTCTATCGCAGATGTTTAACGCATTACATCTATAGTTCTCTATGCGTTCATTTCGGAATGAGTCGATTAATCTTTCCTTTTTTTATTTTTTAATTAAAGAGACAATCCTTTTCCCAAAGACACAATGAAAATTATCGATAATTACGTTGATAAACTTATGATTAAACTAAAGAAAAAGAGAAAGAGAAAGAGAAAGAGAGAGAGATAAAGAAACAATAACGAAAGTTCATAGGTCAAGTCAATAAGAAATTCGAGAGATTCAATAATCAAGTTCATGGTTTATCATAAAGACGACATCTCTTTATAGAGAAGGCGTTTGTAAGAAATTTATGGAAGATATAAGAGGTACGATTAATATTAATAATAATTAATATCCTCCTCCTCCTCCTACTTATCCTAGTTCGTTTAAATCGAGAATAACTCGTAGCAACAGTCAACAGAATATACGATAAAATAGATAGTGAATGCGTGCATACACACGCACGCACACACATATATATATATATATATATATTATATACATATATCTGTACTCTTATCAAATTATTCTATCGAAAAGGAAATAGAATATTCTACGAAATAAATTTAGGATATCTCTAATAAATTGTCGATAAGAAAAATTACAATACAAAATTAATTGAAATAATATATCTTATACGTAGCGAGTTTCTTAACAAATTATCACGATTCCTCTTTTCTTTTCTCTTTCATTTTTCCCCCTCTCCGATTATAACAACATTAATTCACAACGATAAAACGCGGATAGTCGAGTTTACAGTATCGACGAGAAAATATAGATCGTTGGAAATAATCGAAGTTTCCCCGTTCCCGCATTCGTCTTAGAGAACTCGGAGAAATTTAAATAAAAAAAAAAAAACAAAAAACAAAAAATTTCTTTGGATCAACAAGCAACGAGAGATCTCGAATTCTTTCGTCGAGTTCGAACTTACATATTTACAAAATCGATCGTGGATTGAACATGAACATTATCGTATGTTTTTGATCGATAATCTCGAGAAATCGACTACTTATTGTTGGCATAGTTTCTCTCTCTCTCTCTCTCTTTCTCTTTTTCTCTAGGCATACGGTGGCGGCTCTCCAAGTTGTACAACAGTGCACACAGAACAGAAAGTCCGAAGATCGGCAACTATACTTGCTTCGAAGGCCAACCACTCTCGTTCGTGGTGGTGTGCCACGCTTCACGACCCACCCAAGGGGATAGAAACGCAATCCTTATGATAAAAACTACGAGTTGCCCTTCCCTCCCTCCCTCCATCCATCCTCCTCACTATTCCGATCTTAACTTTCCTCCTTTATCCTCCTCCGTTCCTACCTTTATCTCTTAACAAACGTTAACGACGATTTTCGACGAACAAAAATGGGAAAAATAAAATAATGTTGAATATAACGGAATCGAGAAAACAAACGTAATGATTTAATGTATCCACGAACGCGCAAGATAATTACGTACGAAAGTAATGAAAATGTTATACGAATTGATATTAAAAGTGAAAGAAAAAAAAAGAAAAACGGATCCGTCATCTAATCTATCGTAGCCATTAATCATTGAGGATTAAAAAAATAAATAAATAAATAAATAAATAAATAAACGAACGAGCAAAAAATTAAGGAAAAAAGGAAGTAAACGATTATAAATAATCTTTCAAAATAAGATCCAGGTGTATCACCCTCCTCCCCCCAGTTCGATGACAATTCCCGTTCGCAAGAAAAAGCAAAGAGAGAAAATCGGCGGTATTTTCACGACGACAGGTGTCACGGTCTAAAAATACTCATTGTTTATGTTCGTTTCGTGCGTAAGTGAGAGAAAAAAAAAAAAAAAAAAAAAGAAAAAAAAGGATGAGATAGAGGAAACGAAGAGAAAGGCAGATCTCCTCCTTAGTCCTGCACTTTGAACGAGGCTGATCCGGTTTAATTGTTTTATGCTAGCTGTTATGCTCGGTTATTTTCTATCGCGACCGTAATTCCATGCGTTAGAAAGGATATATATATGTATATATGTATGTACACGTACATATTCTTTATCAAAGGGAAACCAAAAAAATAAAAAAAAAAGAGGGGAAAAAGAAAAAAAGATAAAGAAAAAAAAACAAACGGAGAGGTGGAACTTGGAAACCGCGAGTACGAAACACCTGTTACGGCGACCCGGAAATATATTCAAGGATCTCTCGCCTTATGTCGTCAAATACGAAAGGGATATAATAACTTTTTATTTTTTCCTTTTTCCTTTATATTCTATACGTACGCACGCACGTACACGGGGTGTCCCTAAAATAGCCTATTAAAAAATACGAATCATTCCTATCGGTATATCCCGTTTTTATATCTACATCTATGTACAGTATATATCGTTATTAATATCATGATTAAAGATTATGACATGCGTCGTATATATATATTATTTTCTCGGAAAAGAATCGATTCATAAAACCGACGTTCGAACACCTTTTTTCGCTCGTCCCAAAGGAAAGATAGGACGTTTAGAAATTTCGTAGAAATCGTAGGTGGGGCCCAGACCCGGCATGGGGCCCCATCGAACGATCCATTCATTCGTCGAGATCCTCCTCCTCCTCCTCCTCATCCTTCTCCTCATCCTTCTCCTCATCCTTCTCCTCTCGGACGAATTACAAAGTGAACGAGAACGTTCCTTCTTTCTTTTTTTTTTTTTTTTATAAGAGGCATTCAAAAGGACGATGCACCGTACACACTACACTCTCTACGCGCATTCCTCCGATTGTGAGAGAGCACCCAACTTTCTCACAGTCTTCTTTTTCTACGATTCATATGTATATATATATATATATATATATATATATATATATATATATATATATAAAAGAAAAAAACCACGAGTAGAAAGAGAACGCGGAGACACGTCATCGTAGAACAAAATTTCTAATAACAATTCAACGCTCGAAATCGTTATCAAGCCTACGTATGAAGAACTCCTTCCTTCTTTTTTTTTTCTTTTTTTTTTACACGCGATAAGAATTTAAAACGTCGTCGATAGTTCTTTGCCTCGCGTTTAAAAAAAAGAAATAAATAAATAAATAAATAAAAAACAAAGAAGTCAATACGGCGTAAATAAAATACTTACGTCTTCGATAGTCTTTGTCTCTCGAAACTCGTTTGTAATTCGTTCACAGGCGTTTACCTCCTCCTCCTCCTCCTCCACCTTTTCCTCTTCTTCTTCTTCTTCCTCCTCCTCCACCTCCACCACCTTTTCCTCCTCCTCCTCCTCCTCCTCCTCCTCCTTTCCGAATTCTCTTCTGTACGGTGTCACGACACATTCGGGTCACATAAGAACGACGCGCATCGAGACGTCGTCGTATTCCTCTTTGATCTCCTCATATCTTCTTCTCGGTATCTTCCCATAAAACTTACAATTCACTTCTACACCAAGGATCAATAATAATAATAACAATGACTCGGGATCGACGATTTTTGAGAATGACATCTCTCTCACTCGCGCATTCCACCGTCCCATATAATGTAACAACTATTAATATATATATATATATATGTATATATCAACGGTTCAAATTCGGAACAATCTATTTATTCGTCGAGAATTTCGAAGTTTTATCCTTCGACCGTAACGTTCGTAGAATTTTATTCTTTAATTTTACGATGCACACCCCGAACCAAATGAAAAAAAGGAAAAAAAAAAAAAAAAAGAAGGAAAAACTTCACCTCGTTCTTAACCTCGCGACACGAAAGTATTCTCCTCCTTTGAAATCTTTTTGTTCTTTTGGGTTTATCGGCGAACGCTCTTATCTTTCATTCTATTTCGGATTAGTCCATTTCGTTTAACGATCAAATAAAATATTCTTCTACGATAAATTGATCAAACTTAGCGCACGGAAAGAGAAAAAGAGTGGGAGAGAGAAGAGAGACCGAGGTTTCGCGTCCGCGTTTCGAGACGACCTGCAGCAACTGGTTCCTAAGGAGCGGCGGCCCTTTCAAAAGTTCGTGAACCGATCGAGTTCGACGATCGTAGCGCCATCTGAGAAGCTTACCCTCCCTTCCCCTCCCCTCCCCTACGTATATACCGTGCATCGACGTTTTTCTTTCTTCTTCTCTTTATTCTTTCTTTCTTTCTTTCTTTCTTTCTTTCTTTCTTTCTTTCTTTACCACCTCCACTTTTCTCTTTAAGCCGAGCCTACGAAGAAACAAATTCTTCTCTTATACACTTCGCGATATATGGAACTTTCAATTTTACTCCTTACAAAAGGATAAATCTTCGAAAAGAGCGCGAAATAATTGACCCTTTTCAAATTCCTCGAGATCAAAGGAAATGAACGATCGATTGAACATCGATTGAAACGCAAAGAAACACACCTGTCCTATTTGTTTATCAACGATAATATATCTTCCTTCGTGCGGGATGATTTTTATATTTGATAAAAGAGAGAGAGAGAGAGAGAGAGAGAGGAAAGATTTATTGAAATAACTAAAAAGAGAAAAGAAAAACCTTGTTAATGTCGTTCCATTCCTTTCTTAATAATCGCGTTGCGATCTTGAAGATAGATTTCGAAATTGAACGCGAACGTTTATTTATAATCGAACATCCTTGACGAGGTTAAACGCTTCGATAACTTCGACTGCAGTGCCACCTTCGATTTCAAATAATCGTACGATAATTACGTTCGAATCCGCGCGCGCGAAAATAGAATATATTTAAATATTCATTTTGACGAACG